>VWZW01007917.1:581117-594109 GCA_013397115.1 Edolisoma coerulescens
AAAAGAAAGGTTAAACAAACATTCAGAAATACAGGAAGAATACAGGCAAACCAGGACATCATAATGGCCAGAGGGGTGGGAAGACAGAGGTTACTGGGAAGAGAAGCAGATAGACACAGAATTTCTGGATAGAAGGGATACAGGAGTGGGACCGGAAGGTAATGGGGGTGGGAATTGGAAAGAAACTATGGGATTAGGATTTTAATAGGATCTAAAGCTGGTTGGTTGAGAACACTGGTGTCTAGAAGTAGAGGAGAGAGTAAAAATATGAGAAATACGTAGAAATTATATATTTTAAACTACGAAAGAATTATCAGTCCAGGGAATTTCAAGCTTCAGCAGAATAGAGGGAGAAATGGGCAGAGAAATCCCACAAGGACCAAGAGAGTCATAGGGCAGGAATGAAAGGGGAGGAATAATGAAAGCTGGGGAAAGAGCCACATTATAGAAACAAAGAGGGAAAAAAAACCCAACCCAAACTCCAAAACTTAAAGGAAAGAGACTGGGGATGGTGCCAGTAGGAAGGACCAGAACTGGCAGCCAATAAGTGAATAAAAGGATGTGTCAGGCAAGGCCTGGATGATGCAGAAATTTGGAAGGGCTAAGCAGAGTGAGGAGAAAGGTAAGAGAAATCTGGGGGGAAAGGTGAGGCAAATTTAAAGGAGAACAGGCACAAAAGTCTGTGCATCCAATAATAGTGAGAAAAGGGGAAATCCCACCTTCCTGATGACTGTGGACATCAAAACACAGAATTACACAGTGATAAAGGGACGAGGGGAATCAGGGGCTGGGAATGGCAAGTGCTGGACACAGGGAAGAGCTGCCAGTCTCTGGATTAACCAGTGCTTCAAGGAGCTCTTGGAATTACAGAACTGATGGGATTTGTCATCTCAGTGCTCAACAGCTGGGAAAAAACTCCGGTGTGGGGAGTCAGCAACAAAGGAATGTTATTATTGCTGAGGTTCAGGCCTGGGGTTGTCAGGGCAGTACAGACCACACTGCCCTTCCTATGGATCAGAAAGGAAGAGGGAATGATTCAGAAAGAAGAATTCGTTGATTCTGAAGCCTAAAAAACCCCTCTACATGTGCCCAGTGTGAACTGGGATTTGGCGTGTGCTAGAGAAAGCTGTGCATGTGTTGAGAAGGAATTCGTGTGGGGTTAAAGGATGTGGATGTAAAGTCTGTGTTTAAGAAAGATAATTCAGGCAATACTTTAATTAGCAAATGCTCAATCTCCCTTGCAAGCTGCTCATTATTTAATCACACACCCTGAAAGGAAATGACATCTAAAACTTTGAATTTACCCACCTCCCATTTTGTTACACCCCTGACATAAAATCCCCCTTTTTATCAATCAGCTTTCCCTGTATGCAGACCTCCCCCAGTGTCAGGGAGTTCTCTTGTCCTGGATAAAGTAATTTATGCAATACCCACTGCTGCACACATTCCATGGGCAGGATCACCCCAGCTTTGGGAAGAGCTGCCAGCTGTGGCTGCAGTCCTCACGGACAGCCCCTTAGGTAGGATGCTGCTACCTCTGTTCAGTGCTTCTACTCCAGAATTTCTTCCAAAGATCCAACCTAAATTGCTGAAGGCCATTCTCCCCCATCCTGTCACTGCCTGCTCTCATAAAAAGTTCAAGCTCTTCATCAGAAGAGCAAAGGACTTTGTTCCAAAAAGGAATGTTTGCTACGATAATCACTAAAAGGCTTCAAAAATCTTTATCCCATGTTTTTCTTTGGAACTCAGCCCTAAATCTCCTTTCAATTTCCCCACACACACCTCGCTGCTGTACGCAGGAATGGGGCAGCTTTAGTACCCAGGAATGGGGCAGTTTTAGTACACAGCAGCAGGAGAGCAGAAAGTTCCTTTCTCTCCCTTCCCAGCTGCACAGTCTCTCTCCTGCATTCCTGTGTTATCACCTCGTATCAACAGAATAGGCTTGCACGTGTTCTCATGAGCAAAGGGTACAGATAAATTTGTGCTGCTCAGTGGGGGCACTGGTATGCTACCAGAAGTACCCTAAAAATTGGAGTAAATTGTCCAAAATATTTAAAACAGACATCACAGAAAATTATACATTGGTGTTCCTTGTGGTTTTTCTCTGTTAAAACAATGTTAGTCCTTTAAAGGAGCACAAATGTACAGAATAGCAGATTTGGACATAAACACGGGCAAGTCCCAAACTCCAAAATTACACTAAAACTGCCCTGGGTCAGCACATAAAAACCTGTATTTGCTTAAAACCTGATTACAGAACTGAACATCTGGGCATTCCAGGGCATTGGATGAGAAGTCAGAACCAAGGCCAGGGCAGCTGGAGTAGTCAACAGAACGGATGTAAGGAATCCTCTTCTACACCCCACAGCTCTCCTGTCAAATGAAATAGAAGTTCACACATTTAATGTTACTCTTCTAACATCAGTTCTGGATTTAGGCACCAGATTCCTGGGATAAGGGTGCAGCTTTGGAGCACTGACAGTCTCGTAGAACTTGGTTGCTGAGTTGAGGGCCCCAGGTACAAAAAATGGAGATAATAGTTCAGTTACAAGTAGGAGGCAAAAATTTTAAATCTCTGATAGCAGCTTGTGTTCCTTACAGGGGTCTGGGGGGGCTCAGCCTGGAGCAAAGGAGGCTCAGGGGGGCCCTTGTGGCTCTGCACAACTCCCTGACAGGAGGGGGCAGCCGGGGGGGTCGGGCTCTGCTCCCAGGGAACAGGGACAGGAGGAGAGGGAACGGCCTCAGGCTGGGCCAGGGGAGGCTCAGGCTGGACATCAGCAGGAATTTCCTCATGGAAAGAGTGGTCAGGGATTGGAAGGGGCTGCCCAGGGAGGTTTGGAGTCCCCATCCCTGGAGGTGTCCAAGGAAGGCCTGGACGTGGCACTCAGTGCTCTGGGCTGGGGACAAGGTGGGGATTGGGCACAGCTTGGGCTCGATGGTCTGGGAGGGCTTTTCCAACCTCAGTGATTCTGGGATTCTGTGACCACAAATTGGTTTAATTTCAGAACATTATTAAAAAATATCTTTTATTCAGGGAAGCCTCAGACATGAAATACCTTATATGGGGAAAAAGCAAGTAGGCAAGAAGAGTATCCTAAAACAAAACCCACCCCAAAACCCAGCAATAACATAAACAAAAAAAAATCCAAATTATGCCTAGTTTTTATTTCCTATACAGCATATAAACATGGGCAGATCGTTTCTTCACAATCTTGCCACCAACAAATAAAACAACAGGCAATGCTTTCATTTCAGCGTCATGCCAGCACCGCAGTTTGGAATTCCTTCCTCCTAAAGGGAGTTTAAAGAACCTCGACACGCAACCAGGGATGAACTCCTGTGCTCCTCTACACCCATTCCCTAAATCAACAACAATCAGTACAAGGAACAGTCTGATTTCTGGCTGTCAAAGTGTTCCTAAACACCAGGAATTTGTCTCGAGTTACTTGTTGCAGTTCTGCTACAAACTCAGAGGTGTCACTGGCAGACAGGGAGAAGGGAGAGGGATCCAACACACTGGGAAGGAGGGCTGGGAAAGGGGATAACCCAGTGCTGCTGTTGTGTGCAGGGGAGGCCAAATGACAGGCAGATATTAAACATTACATTTTAATTATTAGACATTAAATATTAGCTATTAAATATTAGATAGTAAATATTAGCTATTAAAAGGCTGCAGGGGATGCTGAGTTTCACCCAGCTTGTTCAAACCCAGGCAAAACAGGGGGAAATGAAACCCAGGGCATTTCCATTCCAGTGTCAGCCAACTCCTGCAGCACTTGCACCTCTCAGAGGAGTCACAGCCCCCTTGTTGGCAGAACTGCTCTGCTGGTGGCAGCTGATCCAGGTGCTGCAAGACTACAGGGATGTCCCCACGAGCTGGCAGCTCCAGTTTGGCTGCAGTGGGAGATGGAGCCCAGAAATACTGATTGGTGAAAGTACATGATCCTGCCATAGAAATGCACAAACTTCCCAGCTGGACACATTTCTGTGGGGTTTTCTATCTTTGCTCAGAAGCAGCTGGTGCAGGCAGCGTTGGCACAGATCTCACACAGGTCATCCTCGGCAGCCAGGCCTGTCCGGGAGAAAGGAGGGATTCAGTCGGATGCCAGGAGGGCAGAGCCACATGTCAAAGCATTTGGACACTTCTTTCCACTCCTGTTTTATTATTTTAAAGTTCCTTGAAGGTACTACTGCTCTAAGTAAAATTAGCTCGTGCTAGAAGCTGGCTTAAGAAATGAAATCAAACCTGAATTCATCGGGATGGGAATATCTGGAGGCAAGAGGACAAGAGGACAGGGGAGCATTTCTTCCTAAAGTGTCCCTTATACTGGGCAATAGATAAATGCAGTATAATAACATAAAAATCAAACACTGCAGCAGCAGTGGCAGTAGCAGAGGGACTTTGGACAAGGGGGAATGTCTTAAGCTGAAGGAGAGTAGATTTAGATGGGACACTGGGAGGAAATTCCTCCCTGTGAGGGTGATGAGGCCCTGACACAGGTTGCCCAGAGCAGCTCCCAATATCTGCTTCTAAGTGCATAAAAACCAAAACAAAGTGCCAAAGGCACTGGAGCTAAAGGCGCTTCAGACACAGGTTCCCTGAACTGCAGGGAAACCGTCCTGAGCTTCGGGCTGCTCCCCCTGCACACTGTGCCCTCCCCACCCGCCATCCTGAGGGAGGCCTGGGGTTTTGGAGCCCCTCTGAGACCCCCAGCCCCAGCGAACAACGGCGCTGTCAGGGCCTGCAGCCCTCGCCCCCGTTGGTGTCACTCTGTGCGGGTTCCTGACGTGGCACCTGGGGACATGGGCTGGGGGTGGCCCTGCCAGGGCGGGGGCAGCAGTTGGAGCCGGTGGTCTCACAGGGCGCTTCCACCCTCAGGGGTTCCATGGGACACTCAGGGACTGACCCAGCTGCACAGACAGGCACGGGCAGCAGTTACACACAGATTATATTGCCATGAGCCAGAGCACTTCTGGGCATCATTAAGAGAGTGCAGAGAGCAGGGAAAAAACACCCAGTTACACCTTTCATCCTGCCCTGTGGTTTGCAAGTGGGGCATGAACACCATTTCAGTCTGACCTTGGCAGCCCCAAGGAAAGCAACCATTAAGGTGGCACTGAAAATGCCCCAGAACCACGGCCCAGCAGGTTTCTGTGGGAATCTGAACTACCTGAGTCGTTCGGAAACTGCACACCCCTAAAACACAATGTTTCCCACGTGCCTTTTATAGCCCAAGTTGTATTTCCAGCACATTCCAGGATGGTTTAAATCAGAATGAGGTCCCTTGGAGACAGCACAGCATTAGATGGGGCCCATCAGGGACTCACCACACAGTCACTGTGGGCTCTCCATTCCCATCCCTCCACCTGCAGCACCCTCATTTCTCACACGCTCAGCTGTTTCCAGCACTCCCATTAGGAACGGGATCGCTGTTCCCCGGGGCAGATCCCCGTTCCCTGCGTGCAGGGCCGCTTCTGGCCTGCAGGCGGCACCACCGAGCAGCGGGGGCCTGTTCCCGCCCGCCCTGCTCCCGCCCACCTCCGGCGCCGCTGACCCACCACCCTCGTGCCCACTCCGGGAAGCGCCGCGGCGGGATCGCGCCGCAAGCTGGGGATCGGATTCAGGTGGGAAGACGCCTTTCTGAGGAGAGAGGTTCTACCGCGGCGCCAGTTTTTGTCCTTCCCCACAGCGCATGCGTAGCCTGCCGCCATCTTGGGAAGGCTAGCTTGCCTCGTGCGCCCGGGCCGCCATCTTGAGAGTGGTGTGGCGTCATTTCCTGTGAGCTGTCACCATCTTGAGTGTGGCGCCGCGCGTTTCCCCGTCCGCCATCTTGAGTGTTGCGACACGTGAGTTTCTGTCACAGTCGCCATCTTGAGAGTGGAATGACTCCAGTTCCTGGCTCCGCCGCCATCTTGAGTGTGTTGTCACGTGACTTCCTGCGGCCGCAGCCCAATGGCACTCAGCACCCGCCCCGCTCCTCCGTGGGCTCCCTGCGACCCTCGCCCGCCTCCGCCACCACAGCCGGGACCCGCGCCTGGTGCTCCCACGCTGCGCTCGGGCGCCGCGCGTGCGCCAGGGCCGGCGGGAGGCGGTGGCAGGCACGGAAAGCGCCGCGGCGGCGCTCCGGCAAGTCACTGCGCGTGCGCGCGTTCCTTAGTTGCAGTACCGCTTTTCGTCTGCGGGTGGGGCCAGCGAGCCTCTCGGGTCACTGCGCATGCGCTTGTCCGTGGGTGCAGTGCCGCCTTTGGCCTGCAGGTGACAGCGCCGAGCCACCGAACGCGGCGCGCATGCGCAGTACCCCGCGCCAGGCTGCAGCAGCGGGGCGAGGCCCAGCCCGGATCTCACACTTTGTGTTCCAGCGGCACACAAAAAACTTCCGAACGCACAGGGCTGTTTTTATTGCCTTCATAGAGGTCATCTTTTCCCCCCTTTTCAGGCCCTTTATTGTTTAATTTATATATACAAAGGTTATATTCGTGTTTTCAAACCTTATGTATCCGTATTTAGGATTTCCTATGCTCTAAGATGCTGTGTATAAAATAGTAGATATGGGGTTGTATTTGGAAATCAATTTTTATGGTTTTTTTCTACATATATATAAAGAGAGAAGAAAAGTTACAGTTTTTAATATTTTTTGCACACAACACAAACGCACGCAGGCGCACAGACAAACAGTGCGAGCCAGAGACGTAACAAATCTGTGTAAGAGCCGTGAGGGCAGGACCAGAGATGTCATCGGGGCCCAGCAGGAACAGGGGCCATCGCCCGGTCCCGCTGTGCCTCACCTCCCGTCCAGTGCAAAGGGAGGGCAAAGGCGGCCAGGAAGGGTTTATTCCATCACACACGTGAAACGTTCCTTCAGCAAGTCTGCTCTGTCACCTGGGGACACTGCCAGTGCCCCCAGGACACCTCGGGAGGAGAGAGGGAGAAGGAGAAGGAGAAGGAGAAGGAGAAGGAGAAGGAGAAGGAGAAGGAGAAGGAGAAGGAGAAGGAGAAGGAGAAGGAGAAGGAGGAGAAGAAGGAGAAGGAGAAAGAGGAGAAGGAAGAGGAGGAGGAGGAGAAGGAGGAAGGAGAAGGAAGGAGAAGGAGGAGAAGGAGAAGGAGAAGGAGAAGGAGAAGGAGAAGGAGAAGGAGAAGGAGAAGGAGAAGGAGAAGGAAGAGGCCAGCTTGGTGGGAAGGAGCAGTGAGAAAGCACAGGGCTGGGAATGGGACAGAGAAAGGCAGAAAAGACAGGGACAAGAAAAAGGAGAGGGGAACAGCGGTAGAAGGGAGTAGGAGATAAAGAACCATAGAATCATTTAGGTTGGAAAAGAAGTCTTAAGATGATCCAAGTCCAACCATTAACCCAGCACTGCCAAGTCCACTACCAAGCCACATCACCTGAAGGCAGCACCACCTGCCCCACCTGGGGAATTGTGCCTGGAAGCACAGGAGAGGGAGTCGGACAGGCAGAAAGAGGGAGTGGGAGCAGGACAGGGAAGGGAAAATAAGGACAGGGTGCCAGGTTGGAGATGAAGAAAATAAAATGAATGGGCAGCACAACAGAGAGGGATTGAAAAATAATAGGGGCAGGGAACAGGACAGAAAGATACAGTAAGAAAAAATGGTACAGAGAGCAGGACAGAGCAACAGAGAATAAAAAGGAATGAGGGATCATGAGAGAGGCATGGAGGACAGGTAAAAGGACAGAGCAGATAAGGACAGACAGATAAAAGGACAGAGCAACAAGGAAAGAGTGTCAGGGAGGACACTGAGCCAGAGTGAGAACATGAGGGGCAGTGAGCAGGACAGAGTGGTAAACACACCCTGTTTTTATTTCCTTCATATAGATCATCTTTTACATTTTCAAGCCTTTTATTAGTTAATTTATATATAGAAAAGTTGTATTTATATTTCCAACCCTATCTAATTATAATGATAATTTCTTGTATTCTAAAATCTTGTGCATAATAGATATTTTTTTCATTTTGAAATCTATTTATATATAAATTAATATTATTTTTATCTATGTACAAAAACCGAGAAACTTTACTGTTTTTAATGCATAAATTAATATGAGCAGAAATTCCGTATTTATTTAGGGTCTGATGATGTCCACAGCCACACAAGCAGAGTGTGACAGTAGTAATGTTACTGTCTGTGTTTAATACTAGGATTCTCTGAATGCAATATATGACAAACCAAGTGTGTCTCATCATCTGCTATTCAGAGAAGACTAATAAGAAGCCTATAACATGCAGCTTGGCATCTCTCTGTAATTAGCATACTCCTGATTAAATTGCAGCTCCTGACTCTAAAACCCCTGATAAATCACAACCTTACTCTATCATTCCTCAGGCCAAAATAATTGTGACAACATAATGTCATTCACATTAAAAATTATGTTCTTGCAGGTAGATAACACGGAACTTTTTCAAATACCAAAATGTATTGAAAATCTCTTTTGTTTGTTTATGTGTTCTGTGAATACAGCAAATTACCATACTGTACTGGTACTAAAATATAATTTTAATGTGGCCAGTTTCTAGGGAATATATGTGGGACAAGAACAAATACTCACAAAGGTCTGGTTTCACCTCTGACCTCTTCCCGAGAGCTGTCTCTGCTCAACTGCCTGTATTTCATTATTTTGAAGTGCTCATGTAAATGTACATTTTTATTTGTGCTTGCAGTTGACTTGCTTCAATAAAATACAAAAAACTTTGCTTATAATTCTTCAGAAAAAACATTTTGTGAAGAACAGCTGTATTATTTTCATGTGACTGCTGTGTATGATAACGTTTGGTTCAAGTGATTACGGAAGAATTCGTCTGTATTTATTGCAAGGCTCAGAATTTCACACATATCTTACATATCTTTGGCATGTGTTTTTCCATAGAGTTGTTTTTTGATAGTTTTTAAATGTGCCTGTAATTCAGCACCAAAGAAACTTAGAGGGAACACCTGCAAAATTCCCAGGACACACATCACTATTTCCAAGTCTCATAGTTGTAAAACACAAAACATCCTACAGCTTCGAAAAGCAACAGATTAAACAGATTTATTGTCTCTAAAAATGCAGCACATAAAAACTCTGAGGGTTAATGTGATGATTTGCACTGCAAGTGCTGTTTGCATTCCTTTTTTTTTTTTTGGTGTTGAGAGATTAGTAAAAATGGCTTTCTTACAGAAAAAACCAAAAAGGGACCAAAAGCAGCCCTGGGACACAGGGCAATACAAACCATGCTTCCATCTCATGGTAAAAAATGTCACACAGCTGCACGTGGGCAGCACAATGTGGCCTCAGCTCGTGTCTTTTAAAATACCAGAGCAAAAATTTTCACTGAGGTGTTTCTAAATGTTTTTGTGAGCACGGTGGGTGCAGAATGCTGGACCACCCTAGATGAATGTCGTAAAGCAGTGTCCAAAATAGCTGTTTGAGGAAAAGGTAACCACTTCAAACTGTAATTACACGTTATTCTTTGATATGGTCACTGTTAAAAAAAAAAAAGAAAAAAAAAAAGAAAAAAAAAAGAAAAAAACAAATTCAACAAACAAAAAAGCCAAACCAAAAACAAACAAAACAAAACAACCCTTATATAAAAACGTTTGCTTTAGACCAAAATGCTGTTAAGTTTCAAAAATCAGTCTTTATTCGTAGACTGCACAGATGCAAAAAAATACATTGATGCCTAAAATATGTCTTATTTTAGGACAGAAAAGTGTGTTTGAAAATGCAAATATAACTGTGTTTTATTTAACTGGTCCACTTTCTGTATTGGCAAAGACCTAAATTATGTTTTAAACTCTTCTAAGGAGAGCTTGGCTTTTTTTTTTTCCAAGACCACGGTTCATATTGGCACAGATGGCATTGGGCAGGAGGTGCACTGAGACAGAATAAGCACTGCAGAACTCAGGTGGGTACCAGAGTATGGCAGACTGTCCCAGGAGTGAAAGGATGGGGTTTTCTGGGGGGAGTTTTTTGGGGTTTTTTTTTGTCTGGACAAAAACATCAAAAGGCACCAGCAAGAACTGGTGTCGTATGTGGTATCACCGAGACCACAGGGAAGGAAGCAATGTGAAACCAAGCTGTGCCCATCAGGGTGGGAAGTGTGGTGCCTGGAGCAGTGGATGGATGTTTTTATCTTCCTTGAAGTGCTCAGAGTGGTACCTGAAATTCCCAGCTTTGAGAGCCCTGAGAAATGACCTCAGTCCTGCGATGAAAGAGCATTCTGAATTTTGGATAAACTGAGTTGGGATTTGAGAGAAGGTGAAATTCACAAAAATGCCTCCAAGGTGATTGAGGGACTGAAGCATCTGACATGCAAGAGGCTGAAGAGCTGAGATTGTTTAGCCTTGGGAAGAGGTGGCATCTTAATTAACCAGTGTGCCTAAATACCTGATGGGAGGGAGTAAAACATACAGGGTCAGACTGTTCTGGGTGGTATCCAGTGAAAAAAGAGGGAATAGGTACAAATTAAAATAGAAAAAATTGCACATAGACATAAGAAAGAGCTTTTCCTGCCATGAGGATGGTCAAACACTCAAAAAGGCTGCCCACAGTGGTGGTGGATCCTTGGAGAGACTCAAAACATTACTGGGAGGGCCCTGACCAGTCTGCTCAGGTTTGAGCGAGGGGTTGGACTGAGGATCTCCAAAGGTCCCTTCAATGTCAATGATTCCAAGCTCCAAGCCTGTATTGGCCTCTCTGACATCAAATCCTGGTGGATTGGACCCCCCCACCTTCGAAACAAGTGAAAAGCATGGAACTGTTCTCATTTATTTAGGGCAACTACTTGTATTTATTTAGGGAGTGCCCACAATGCTGGGGGTAGAAGCCACCTTTAAATCTTTCTTTTTCTTTTTTAAATCACCCCAAGAATTCTTGTGAAGCTCCTGTAATTCGTTCTGATAGCATCCCCTATTTCAGAAAATAGACTTATTGCTCTTTGAAATGAAATCTAGCATAAATATATCATTGAAAGTTACTGAACTGCCAGTTTCAATCAATGAAAAATCATTATGCAGAAGGAATTCACCTCATCCTGTTTCTAAGTGCAGCCAATTTTGTAAGGGACAGAGCTTTGGCAAGGATATCCTTTCCATATCTGCACAGTTTTTCACACAAGGTGATGCAGTAGATAGCCAAGCAGCTAATTGCACCTTCAGCTTTTTTAGTTTATTTTCCACTTCCTCCTCCTGAAGAGCAAATAGTTTGCCCACATCTGCGATGTTGGCATGTTCTTTTGCTTCTTCTGCCTCTCTTTCCTGTGCATCACATGCCTGGAGAAAGATCTCCAGAATACAAGAAATAGTAATTTTTTAAATTAACAACAGAAAAGCAAATTCAAAGGCTTTAAAGATGCAGATAATCTCTAATTTTAGACATAGCAATGCATTTACTGTCAATTTAAAGTTTCTCCCTACTTATCCTACCTTCTAATTAACAACTCCTCTTGTTTGTCTTAATGTAATTTTTAGGAATGTCACTGTTGCTTGTCTTAAGTCAGAAGCCTTTTTGGAGTTCTATAAATGGAACACATTTTAAGTCTTAAATTCATAATTTAATGATGAGAGACATCAAAAACTATCAAAATTTAGTACAGCTACTTGGCTGCTCTTGTCACAGAGAGAACAACATGAGGGGAAGGAAAGAACTACAAATTATTTGAGGGATGGGACACCTCTGCCATAGGGCAGGATGAAAGAGTTGGGGTTGCTTAGCCTGGAGAAGAGAAGGCTCCAGGACTTCTCACTGTGGCCTTTCAGTACCTGATGGGGCTATGAGAGAGTTGGAGGAGGGCTTCTTACAAGGGCAGGTAGTGATAGAACATGGGGAATGGCTTTAGGATGGAAGAGGTTTAGTTTCCTTTAGATACCCAGAAGAAATCCTTTACTGTGATGGTGGTGAGGCACTGGCACAGGTTGCCCAGGGAAGCTGTGACAGAAGAAACCTGGAAGTGTTCAAGGCAAGGTTGGATGGGGCTTTGAGCAACCTGGGATAGTGGGACGTGTCCCTGCCCATGGCAGGGAGGGAGGGGCTGGAAGAGGGTGATACTGAAGGTCCCTTCCAACCCAGGGATTCGGGGATTCTAGGATTCTCTGAACCTCTGACTGCCGAGGTGGTCGGACACTGTCCAGGTGCACTGCACAACTGCAGCTGGGGGCAAGCCTCTACTTCTGTGGGTGTTTATCATTTGGAAAAGGTACAGGATGGAATATCTGAGATGGAGAGAAGAGAGACAAAGAGAAGAGAGACAAGAAAGTAAGAAGAGAAAAAAGCGAGAGAGAGTAAAAGGGGCAAAGCAAAGAGGAAAGAGAGGAGAAGAAAAGAGAGAGAGATGTGAAGAGGAGAGAGAGAGGGACAATGATGGCCAAGAGAGAGGGAGACTGAGAGGCACAAAGCAGGGGAGCGAGTGAGAGTGAGACAGAGAGACAGGGAGAGACCCAGAAAAGACAACACAAAACACAAACAACAAAAGAATAAATCACACCAAATAAAGGGGGGAGAAAATCTTTATTACAACTTCATTGAATTACTTATTTTCAGTTACACTTCCTCAGATATGCTTCTGTACAGCTTAGTCATTTGAGAGTAAAATTTGACA
Organism: Edolisoma coerulescens; assembly: GCA_013397115.1. NCBI lineage: Eukaryota > Metazoa > Chordata > Aves > Passeriformes > Campephagidae > Edolisoma > Edolisoma coerulescens. The sequence goes on from VWZW01007917.1 coordinate 593,706, forward strand.
TCAGTTTCAATACAGATTAAGACAAGAGCACAGAGTGACAGGACAAAAGGGAATGCCTTCAAACTGGTAGAAGTTTGCAGAGAAGCTCTAATTTGCCAAATGTGCTGCTCTGCCTCAAATAGAAGCACGATGAAATCTTGCAGGACTGGTGAGGGCAAACTGGGGGGTGTTGGTGGCAAGTGTGGGTTTTTTCCTTTTTTTCTGTTGAAAAAAGATTTGTGGCAGCCTAGGACCAAGGATATTGATGGAGAAGCACCAGTGGGTGACAGCATCCACCTGACAACAATGTTTATCCCCTCGCCTGAGGTTGAAAGACCCGTTCATGTGTGTGTGTGTGCATGATATTAAATAAAAAATAAGTAAAATGGGGACAAAAGGGTCCTTTGGCAGCCCTGGCAGGTGGC
>VWZW01007919.1:0-127293 GCA_013397115.1 Edolisoma coerulescens
TGTGGGAAGGAGGGGTGTTCCCTATGGGAAGGAGAGGTGTTTCCTCTGGGAAGGTGAGCTGTTCCCTGTGGGAAGGAGGGGGGTCCCCTGTGGGAAGGAGGGGTGTCCCCTGTGGGAAGGTGAGCTGTTCCTTGTGGGAAGGAGGGGGGTCCCCTGTGAGAAGGAGAGGGGTTCCCTGTGGGAAGGAGGGGGGTCCCCTGTGGGAAGGAGAGGCGTTCCCCGTGGGGNGGTGTTCCCTGTGGGAAGGAGGGGTGTCCCCTGTGGGAAGGAGAGGTGTTCCTGCTGCGGGCTGAGGAGGGGTTGGGCAGGGCAGAGGAGACACACATCCTGTAGGGCCAAGGCATGTCATGGCAGACTAAAACACCACCTGCCCGCTCCTCCTTCCCACAGAGTATAGGCAGTGATCATCCTTCCCTTCCATGCTGCCAGTCTACATGGCTTTGCTTCACTCCACCACTGGGAATGTTGCTTTCCACGTGAAAGGGGCTTTTCACAAACACACGTGAAACACAGACTTGACCATTTTGAAGCAAAGGGGTTGTTGAAGACTGGATTTTTAATGGAACAATGTAGTTGTCAGGCTTGATCATTTTCTCAGGCAATTTGTTTTATTAGGCTTGGACATGCCGCACTCTGAGCAGTGCTGCAGTGTAAATCCACCCCATGGGCTCTCCTGCTGCCCATGGGCCTGGCAGGGCTGAGAGGGAACAGGCTTCACCCTCTGCCTGTGCTGTCACCCCCACAAACCCCACCAAAACTCACGGCAAAGTTTTTTCTCAACTTTGGATCCCACTGCAGCTTGATGGCATCGGAAGAGAGATGTGCAGTTGAGCTGACAATCAGTGATTGGCATCATGCACAACTCATTATTGTGTCAAGGATTTGGCATGTCCGTGGAGAGGAAACCATGTGCGTTGTGTTGACACTGAGCTTAATTCATATCCTACCGGCGGCAATGCCAAACCCTTATCTCATCGGTGCTCGTGCCAGACCGCCTGCCTGCGTGCCAGCTCCTTGTCAGAATAATGAGTTATGCCTAATACCAATCATTCCGTGGCAGATGCTGCCTGGTGTAGCCATTTTGTACAGTTGGGAGCCTGAGCAAAATGGCTGGGTTTCCATGCTGGGTTTCCATGCTGGGTTTCCATGCTGGGTTTCCATGCAGAGCGTGGCGTGGTTGGAGCTCTCTGGTAGGATCAGGAAGTGGAAAAGGATTTCAAATGGCATCCAAATGATCTGCTGGGTTTTATGGCAACTTTCTTGAAAAAACATCTTCCTGTAGTTTTTCTCTCCTGTACTCTCCCCCAAATATGCACACACATCCCCCCCTTCCTCCCCAATATGTTCATTATCTTTCTGCTTTTAAGACCTTCAAAATTACATTTGTGGATGTGGCATTCTGAGCACCATTCCTTCATCTTATCCTTTATTAATGCAGCTAATTTTTGGAGACAGTTCTGATTCTTCTCCTTGCTAGCAAAGGGTTCATCTGCAGTGCTTGCAAGGGCACAGGCCGGGGTGTCAGCCTACCACACCTCGGGGTTTTGCCAGTTCCACTTGCCAGGAGATTGTCAAGGGAGATGTGTTGTCTCCCTGCTGAAAATAACCCTTTATCTCTCTAACACTGTAGAAGGCAGGAAGGACTTGCAAGGAAAAGAGAAGCCAAAATGTGGTTTTGACTTTTCCCTATGGGAGAAGTTCAAGGTGCCACCAAAGCAGGAGAGAACATTTGAGCCTATATTGAACTTATAATCAAACTCTTTGTTGTGGGAACTGAATACTGTGGGAAAATGAAAGGAAAACTTCCTTGGGGTACAGCAATAATGTGTGTCTGTAAGGGACCACAGTGTAGAGTAACTCCTGTTTACCTCTTTGGCTTGAGTGGGTAATTTGCTGGAATAAAAAGAGCTGAAGAAAAGGCTGAATGTTCAGTAGTTCACATTTGCTTTGAAATCAAGAGGTCCCAAACCAGCTTGGTGTTCTGTGTTACAGAGATATGATAGTTTATACCCAGGTGCTTTCACACATACGTTAAAAAAATAATCACATCACACTCCCCATAGCCTGGTCATCATTTGTTCTCAAACCACGTTCAAGTGACAGTGCTTGAAGATAGGTTATTCATAATAATGTTGTTGTTTAGGCTGCATTATTATTTTGTGTCCAGCCTATTGATTTTTCAGGATTCTTCTGCATGAGGCTTTTTCATTAGTGTGTTATATGGAACAAAAACCCCGTAGTGAATTCAGAGAATATTGTACTAACAAAACCTCAATAATTTTCTGGTTTTAGTAGAAAAATAAATGCACCTGGGCTTACAGTTAGGATGCCAAGATTTTCCATAATTTAATTTGAAACAGTTCAAGAGCTTTTCTTTGGATATCAGCAGAAATGAGGGCCAAATTCAGATACAGTTTAATTGGGTACAAATCACTTGGCTTCCTAGAACTACTTTAGCTTACATAAAGTCCACTTTAATTGGACATTTTAAACATACACACATTTGCATTTCTTTAATAAATCAGATGATTACAACACAATTCTAGACAGACACTTCCTGGGATAGACAGCCTGGTTTCCTAAACCTGGGAGAGAATCACTGCACTGTGAGGGGCAGCCAGGCAGAAGGGCTAGAAGAGACAAATGATGGTTACAGGACAGTTTTCTGTTGGAAACATGTTAAAAATCATGGATGAAAACAAGACTTTGGTGTGAATTGGAGCTTCTCTGATGAAAAATGTCACTTGTGATGAGCTGGTCCATCACCATCAGGGCCACGATGGGCTCTTTGTGTGCAGCCTCTTCACTGCAGTTACAGTCACACTTCCCGGGAAATGTTTTCCATGGGAAGACCACAGAGATGTGACACATCTCTGAAGTTACTTTTGGTTCCTAGGGGCTGTGGTATCCAGTTAGCCCTCGATGCTATGAATATTTATACAACATAAATGGGGAAATCGGTGGGTTCCCTTGGTGGAAATGTGATATTGGTATTTTTTAAAATAAACTTAAATAAGGTCAGAATTTTTTATCCTCTAGAGAAAATTTCACGTCTGATTAAATAGTTTACATAAACTTAATCTTTTTCTGCTAGATGCATTATAGTCTCAGATATTATTCATGTAGCTATTCCTCTGTGAACCATAAAATGTTCATTTCTTCAAAATGAATATGAAGCTCAAAGCATTAGTGGTCTTAAGAGCATAAAAAGTTTATTGCTTTGTGCTTAACATTTTTCAAGTAACTTTCGAAAGCTGAACAAATTTTGCATTTAGATTAATGGAAGATGTTTTCCATTTGAAGGAACTAGCAAGGGAGCAGCAATAACAAAAATCCCCCAAGGTTAAAAATGTAGTGCTTTTGATTTTTACCAGAACTGTGTTAGCAGAACAATCATTTCTCAGCATGGAAAGGTAACATAATTGGTCTATACAGTGGCAATATAGAAAACGAGTATGCTTCAGAGAAAGCTAATATGGCTCTACTTAATAATTTCCTTCAAGAGCCTGAATTTGAATGTATATTTCACCCAGCTTGAGGCAAACAATTTGTACCCAGAAGTTCTAGTGGAAGTTACCAGGGGGTCATGCAATTTATTTTAGTTCTTGAAGTTTTCAGAACTGAAGACCTAAGTGCACATTCACTTGCATTGTTTCACCAGTAATTTGATCCAATTGGGCACCATTTTCTTTCTCCCCTATTATGCTAGCTCTAGTGCAAAAAACCCCTAACCCTCTCATGAAATATTGTGAAACAAAAGTTTTCTTGGAAAAAACCCTACTTCTCAAATTTACACAACCAGTCTCTTTAAGAATTGCTCCAGCCCTTTCATTCCCTGGCACCTGAAGCCTGCTGTGTCGGTTTCTTAAAAACTGATGTCACTGTGTGAATCCACTTTCCGTGGAGTCTGTGATTGTGGAAAGGAGTGGAAAATGCTTTTTTCAGAATAGGCAGAATCACGTATTTGCCCGTAAACTCAGGACAGTGCTTCCTTCCAGCATTGCCTCCAGCCTGGTTTCCGTGTCTGTCAAACCCAGCAGCCACATTCCACGGACAGAACAGTGCTCTTAGGCAGAATCACCTTACTGTGGTAAATCCCATTGTCTGTAAATCCCAGGAATTTTGTGGGACAGGAGTTGAGGGGTCCTTTCCTATAAAAGTGGCATTGAATAGAAGGGAGGGGTTGTGCTTTCCAGTCTGATTTAGAAGAAAAGCTCTTGAGCCTCTGTGTCCTCTGGGCTGCAGAGGGCTCTGAGAGACCACAGGGCAGGGTACTGGGAAGGCTGTTTAGTTCCCCAGGTGAGGGTACCGGGGTGTGGTCTACAGCTCATCACCGTGCAGGAGCAGGAGGTTAGAAGGGGTCAGGGAGTTACACTGAATTTATCAGAACCTTTTATCTCAAATATTCTGGAGAGATGCATTAGGAGAAACAGATTTTGAAGACAAGAATTGGTCAGCTGGGTCTCCCTGTGCTGGGTGTGAGCGACTGGGTTTAGAAGGAAGGTGCGTGTTTCTCATAGAGGAGAGGACAACACAATTCTGGAAGTTTCTTTCTTAGAACATGACTGTGTCTTGCCTTACAATACAGGGGTGTATGTTTACAACAGTTGTTTCTTCCAGTCATAGCCCTTCCTTTTAGACCTGTTTTGTTCCATTTGTTTTCTCAGGTGAGTTTGTCTCTGTGTCTTCTTTAAATATTAACTTACCTTTTCAGTTGTGTATTTTTATTTTAATGGGATGATGCTTTGATTTGTAAAAAAGACTTTCTGGCCTTTTTTACCATGTCCAAGTTCTTATGGCAGAAGATCTTTTGTGAGTGTTTTGGTAGACCTCTTACATTCTCCCTCAGCCAAGGTAACAAATGCTCTAATTTTAGTGTTAATTTTATGGAATTCTTCATCTGTTGCATTTCTAAAAATCCTTCCTGTGCTTTTGAAGCCAACAGAAGTTTGACCATTGACTTTCAATAAAGTCACTCTGCTTTTCTTACTTGGGTGCCAAATGTACCTGAACAAATCTTACAGACACAAGGTAGAATATAAAATAAATCCATCCTTCAGGTAATTATCACCAAGAATTAATGTCTCTTACTTCTGAAGCCAGTGACAGTCCTGCTGGAAGCCTGCCTCTGGGAAATGCTGTTTTTCCCTTCCCTGGCTGTACAAGGTTCTGTGATCCACCCTTCCCAAAGCTGTGTGGCCATTTGTTACCACGCTGCTTTTAGAGCCGTGGTTCAGTCAGTTTGCTGCGGTGAGTAAGGGGATCCTTTTCCCTTTAAGAGGCCATGATGGGGAAAACATGGCCTGAATTTCGTTAGCAGTGTGACAATGAGAGAGATAAGTAGATGTGACAGTTATGAATGACGCACTGTCATGCACTTCTGCGTTCTGACTCAGATAAATTGACACTGCTGTCAAACACAAGCTATGGAGAGGAGAGACCTCTGATGAACCTTCTAATATGGTAAATGGGAGTCTTAATTCTTCATTAACTGGAAAAAGGAGATTTGGCCATGTAATTTTCTCCTTGCTGCCTGTTTTAAAGATTCCAATAACCCAGCATTTACAGTTGACTAGGCAGGGATTGCTTTTTCCTATGCTAGCGACATGTAGGCTGTGAAATCTAAGGAAGTGCCGCTTAAACACAGACTTATTGCCTTGGTTATCTTTAATGACTTTGAAATGTATTGGCCTCATTATGGAACAGTGCAGTTATCAATTCCTCTAATTAGGTGATGTGGTCCCATAAGAAATTTAACATTAAAGTGCAAAAATGAGTTAGTGGCATCAATTGCTGGCAACCTGGATGTTGGCACTGAATTTAAAGCAACGGTGCTCTTTTTCTGTGTAGTTAGTCTGCATCAGCATCACTCTTATCGTTCAAGTATCAACAGTAATTTTTTTCAATTCACTAATTTTGGCCCATGTGAAGAGCTGTTTATTTACCTGAGCATTCTTTGCTCTCTGAAGCTCTATCCTGTGGCATGCAGTTGGCGTAGACACCAGTGAACCACAGACCAGCTGATGCAGAATGAACTCTCTTCACTTACAGGTCAGGCTGGGCAGTAAAACTGCCAGTCCACGTTTGCATTTTCAGTGGCCCTTTCAATCTGAAGCTCTTGTAGCAATTTATAAGCACTGAAGTGCCTTGCCCACAGTCCACCACCCAGCAGCAGAGCTGGAAACAAAGCACCATCCCCGCAGCTCAGTCACCTTCCCAGATTTATAATGCTGCTGCCTCCCACGAGGGTCTGTTGGAGGTTGCATTTCTCTTTTCCACCATATGGAAAGGATTATTGGTGGCCAATTTAGAGCAGACAGTCTCCTGTCTTGCTGGGAGGAAAAGAGGGTCTGGGAAACCATATTCTAATGTTGTCTGGTTTGTGCAAGTGTTTTGGTATGGCTGTACACAAAAGCCAGTGCACAGTATTTTATCTCTTTGTTGTCCTTCTCTTTAAATCACACAGCACAACCCCATAGTTTATTTGTGTATGAAGATAATCTCCATTTTCCGTGAGTTTGTAAAGCTTGGTGGGGATAATGTCTGGCAGGGCAGTGTGTGGTGTTACATGGGGAGGGTATCTGTGAATACACTGGGGGACCATACTGCTACAAATTGGAATTTTTACGTACTTTAGATTAAATGGTTCCAAAGACATCTAAGGGCCTCAAACTGCGAACCACAAATGGTCACAAACCCAGCATGGAGTTTGATTTCTGTCTGGTTAGGCGAGCTGTGAGCCAGGGATGGAAACCTCACTCTATGCTTCCCACACAGACATGGATCTGTGCTGGCCCCACTGATCTGCACTGGACCTGTAAGGCTGCACCTCTTTTCCTGCCTTCCCAAAGGACAATATCAGTGGTTGCTTTGGATGCTTTTGGAGGACAGGGCATTTGTTAAAGACTCGAGGCTGAGAAGAGGGTGAATGGATGAATGGATGGATTCCCTTTGCCTGTTCTGGCAGCTAGGCTGGGAATTCTCAGTTCCACTGCAGCTCCTCTCTGTTTGGCTGTGACTGCTTTTTTAACTTGTGAATCACAGTGAGATATTTGACACAGTGAACACAACTGTGCCACCCTTTCACCCCTTCCGTCATTTGTACCTGGTCTGGAGGGGTGGTGACCGCTGACATGTCCCAGTCTCTGAGCACACCCAGAGCCATCCCAGCATTTCCACCCCTGGGCCCTTCATGCAGGGGCTCCTGCTCTGTTCAGCCAGGTCATTGTATCTCTGACTGCTACAGACTGCAGAAGCTGCTCATGGATATCACGATTTGTTTCAAGTGCAGGTGATGCCCTTCCCTGCAGCGTGTCCCAGCTCCTCCCAGCAGTGTGTGAAACACAGCCACTGCCATCCCTGGGTATCAGGTCTGGTTTGTTCTCTCAAGTTCAGAAGGAAAACTCAGGGCACTCTACTTTCTGCTTTAAATAAATAAGCATGCCCACATGCAGTCCCACCCAGTGTTTGTTGCTGCAGAATTTACAGAAGTTATGTAAGAATCACAGATCACAAATAAGGGTGGAATCTAGGGTTGTTTTTTTCCTTTTTGGTGGACTGGAAGGAAAGAGGTATGGGGTAATTCTGCTTCCTGAGGGAGTCAACTCTGCTCTCTTCCATTAGCTTTCAAGACAGTTTTGTCTCCCTTGTAGACAGACCCTGTTCTAGCAATGGATATCATCAGAGTATCTGAGAAGCACGGTAGTTATCTACACTTGACTAAGAAATAAAAAAAAAAATCACATCTTTCCAGTTTTCTCCCCTGTGTTGCTTATTCTCATTTGGAGGTGATGAGTCTCCTGTTCTGGAAAGGATATTTTCAATGATGACATTTCATACCCAACCATACATTTGTACAGTCAATGAAAGGAGAAAAGGAGCAGTGGCAGGAGAAGGGCCATCCATTAATTCTGTACGTTGTGCAGGAGGCAAAAAGTTGGCAGAAAAAAATTGGACCACAGTTAACCTTTGTTTAAGCATTTTCTGCACAGTCCCAGGTGACAGCCAGCATGTGCTGTGTACAGTGGTGCACGTTCCTAAGCCATTCCTCTTATCCTCAGCTCATGTAAAATACTTCTGTATTGTTCCTCCAGACAATTCTTGAAAATCAATGAAAATGATTTGTCTAAAAAAAAAAAAAAAATGGGCCCAGGTTAAGGCCAAGACAGACAATAACTGCATCCCAGTCCTGCAGGCCCTGGAACAACATCTCCCTCAAAAGAGACACTGTAGCTTTAACATGGGCTGCTGTTTCCTTGAATGGAGTTACCCAATCTTTCATCAAAGAAACATATCTCCCATATCCCTGTCTTTAAAAACAGCAATTATGTGTAAATGCCTTCTGATTTATTTGAGCCAGGGCCACCGGCCAGTGTGAGTCACCACAATTTATTGCTAACCGTCACTTTTACATGATAGGTTTGTAACAAATATCTGCCGCATATTGTTAAATTAATCTTCCATTTAAAATTAATGGAGTTAGACTCCCCAGGTTCAATGTAATTTCGTGTTCACGGGCAGGGAGTGATGTGAGCTGCATACAGAATGAGCTGAGGCCAAACGCCCTAATCTTTCATCACCTTGAACCTAGTGACTAGGACGCCTTCTCAGCACCAACTAATGAGATTGAGCTCGCTTCTCTCCTGAGGACGCCAGCTCAAAGAAGCTTTTCTGCTCAGATACAGCAGGCTCCGTCTTATTTTAATAATTCCTCAGATATGACATGCCTGATGTTATGTATGAAAGACTCAGGCTTGAAAAAGAGATGAAATGAATTTTATATCATTACTTCAAAACCGAAACCAGCTAAAGGAAGTATGTCACAGTTAAAAATGCAGTAAGCATTTTAGCTATGAAATATTTTGAAAGTAAACAGGAGTCATTCTTTCATTTATTATTATAATGCAGCCTCACCTTAGACTCATCTTCTGTAATTCCAGTCCCATTCATAAATTAATAACAATAATGTAGATGAAAGCAGGAGACTGTCCAATGAGCATGTGGATGGGACCATCAGAGAGAAGAGATTTAATTCCTAATGGAATATGCCATGCTATAGTGCTGAGCTCTATCATTTCTCTTTGTGGGCATTTGTAGAAAATGAGCCTGTCTTTTATGCATTGGCATACTGCAAATCCATCACATATTGTTTAAAAATAATTTACTTGAATTGTATCAGTGTACCTTTCTGTCTGTCTCTTACTGCAGTTTTAAAGGAGTAGTAATTTTTCTTATATTTTAGTATTTACCAGTGCAGAAGACTCAGAGCGTCAGTGGTGTCTCCACAAGGGTCTGTGCTGCTGTGTGCTGTGCTCAGAGCCTGTGCCACCCTTGCTGTTGCCCAGTGTCCCTGGCATTGCTGCACCACGTGCAGGGAGCTGCTGCTCCATCCACCCTGGATGTGGCCTGGCCATGGACAAGTCCCGGGTGGGGATGGGGCTGGCCAGGCCCTCCTGCCCTGGGCAGTTCCTGCTTCCAGAGCCACGTGCCAAACAGCAGGAGGGTCACCTCCTCTGCTCCGCCTCGCACACGGGCTCTGCACAGTGCAGGGAAGCTGTGGGGCAGCTCCTGGGAAGCAGGATTAGAAACATGGCATTTTTCAATCTAGAGGAATGTCTTAGGAGAGAAAGGAGAAAGGTCTTTCCACAAGCTGCTGTCAAATGGAGAAGAGCAGGCTTTGTTCTGGGGCACGTGGTGGGTAGGAAGAGGGATGTCAGAATGCACAGGTTTCCAAATCTTCCTCTTATTTTCATGTGTATGTATGGGGGGGGGAAGTTTGGGCCCACCTGGACAGCTGAAGAGAACCAGTGGAGATTTCTTTCCATTGTGCTGCTTTGATTTAAAATCTCTATCAGTCTTCCCATATATCCTACCTGGGGCAGTTTTCCATTGCTGAGCAGACCTCACCCAGGTTCTTTCATGTCTTTTATCCCTTTGTATCAGTTGCCGTTATTCTGATTTCTGTGCAATTATAATTGTGGTTAAACCAGTGAATCATGTAACCAGTATCAGGCACTTTTATGTTTGTGGGGGTTTTGTTGCTGAGAAACTCATCACTATTTTAGTCATTTAGTAGAACTAGTGAATTTGACTTCTTAGAATTTTGTTTGCTTATTTAAAATCAGCTGTAAGGATATGACCTTGTTCCTCTATACTATCTCACCTGAGTAAAGCCTTAAACTTTGTCAACTCTTTTTAAAAAATTATTCTTTCATTTTTGGGGTGAAGTATTTGCATGCACACCCTCACTTATTGGTCCTGTTTGTTCTTTTGCAAGCCCAGTGCTCCAAGCTGTGATTCACCAGTTCCCACATCCACAGGTGCCCTATTTCCTCTTCTCCAGGTGATTGCTGCCAGCTGCCCCCTAAGAGGCAGTCCTGGAGCAGAGCAGTGTATGCCCAGATAGCCTTCATAGTTTATGAACCCACACTCTGCCGAGGTGCCAAGGGGAACTGCTGGGAGAACAAAAGGTGGCTGTGGCTGCCAGCTGCCATCAGCTGGGACCATTCCGTGCTGTTTGGCCCCAAGGGAATTGTGCAGAGTGCCCGAGTTGAACTGGACAGGAGCAGTGGGAGAAGCTGCAGTGCCAGCAGTGCCCACCTGTGCAGGACCAGCTGCCCGTGCCCAGCAGGAGCTCTCCTGCATTGCCTTTGTAGCAGGTTGCCTTGTGTGTAAAAAATATGGTGCCAGCAAGGACTGGCTCTGCTGCCTCGCAGGAGACAGAAGGATAAATCAAGTTCCTTTTCTGCTTTATTTACTTGCTATTCATTTTTATACTAGGCTTTGCAGCAGACGGCAATGAAACTTCTTGATATTCATAAACAAAAATCTGGTCTTCTGTCCACTGATATAGATCAGGGAGGCCAGAGTGTATGTTGAGAAAGAAGAGAGTTGTAAAAAATGTTGAAATAGATTTATTGGAGACTTCAATATCTGTTGAAGTCAGCAAAGCTGGAATAAGCTTTAAGTAAACACTATCAATTTTGGTGATAAGATTTAGAAGGTGGCTTCTATTTTTTTTTGCACTGGATGAAACAATATCACAAAGCTTGTCTTCATGGCAATGTGATCAAGATGTAAGCACTGCTACCGCTAACTCCTTTACCTTAGGTTTAGTTACACTCAGTTACTTCTCTTTGAATAGCAGAAGATGTATCTCCCAGCACTAGAATTTTTCATTATGTGGGCTTTGCATCTTAATGTTTTTCCTGTCTCCTTATATTCTGGATAGATGCCATTTTGCAAGGTGAAAAGGTTACCAGTTCCAGCTCTTGCATCAGTGCTGTGCTGGACTTCTGGATACCCTTGGAAGCTTTCATCTTATTTTTTTATTAAGGAAAAAACCCTCTATTCAGGTGAAATGAGTTTCTTAGTTTTAGCATCCAGAAGTATAAAAAAGTTCCCTTCTATGCAGTGTGTTTGATGGGGAATAAAAATGACTGATGACAGCCCATACTGGACCCTTTTGTTCAATTCAGCTATGATTATGGAGCCTATTAGCTGGAGTTACAACCTATTTAAGAGCAGTGCTTACTAGTAATGGGGGCCAAATGATTTTGGAAAGTTCAGATTTACTGGGCTCCCTGCAGAAATGAATTCAGCACTGAACATATTGATGCAGAGCCTGAACGAGGCTGTTCCAGTGGGACTCAGAATTGTGTGCTTAGCAAGAAATGAGCGGGTAGTAGAATTAAAGATCAGATAGATGTGAGGCTCAAGGGCAGTCTAAACTCTGAAGTTCATCACAGCAACTTAATCAGACTAAAATGAGTGTTGCACTGACAGGAATCAAGCCTCTGTGTGACAGGAAATTTAGCTTGTTAAAACAGTGCCATGTTTCTTCTAAGTCCCTGGTTTTTAAGGTCTTGAAGTGTTTTGAAATAGTTGTGAGATGTCGTCATGAGGCAGCTTGGGTTTTGTTAATGGAGATGTTGACTCTCTACTTGATATTTACCTTTGATATAATGGATCTGTAGTTTCAGTACTAAATAAAGACCATCTCATTGCACCTGTTCAAAGCAAAGGAGAGCTTCAGGGTTCTCTGAGTGGTTTTTGGCACAATCTTGAAATCTGCTCTGGGGAGGGAAAATTTGGGTTGTTGGTCCCCCAGCCCTGCGCCTGAACAAGCCCCCCATGAAGCAGCCCTTGTGTGATGCAGTTGGTGGAGTGCAGTGGCGACTGGCCCCACGAGCTCTTGTAAGGGACATTTTTGTGCTGATCACAGTCTCAGCCATGCACTGCCCCTAAAGCCTCCACCGAGCTTCTTTCGAACACCCTCTCAGCTCCTGAAGAAGCCTTAAGCCACAGCCCCACTTTTCCCATCCGCATCCAGCCATGCCCACATCTTCAGAGCTGTCCAGTCCTATAATTCCCATACTTAGAGACACACAACTCTCCCCTTCTGGAAATTTCTTCACCAGAGTCATCTCTCCTTCCTGTACTTCCCCACATGACCCCTCTGAGTCAGCACCAAGCTCACCCAGCCGGGTTCCTGTGTCCTGCTCATCAGACACCTTCCTCCTGCTGTGTCCACATGCACCAAGATGGGATACACTTCCAAACCAAAGTTCAGGAACAGTGCACTCTGCTGGCACATCTTCCATAATCCTCTTTTCTGACTTTGCTTCTGCCTTGGGACAGGAAATGTATTAATTCTAACCCAAAATTTCTTCCTACGTACCAGTTGAAGCCTGACTTGGAAGTCGTTTTTTTATTGACCATGGGAATGTGCTGCTTTGTTGTCCTTGGATGGAGCTGGGAATATTCAGCACTTGTCAGATTACTGCTTCCCTTCTTCTGAACAACAGCAGCAGGGTCTGGATCCAACCTGGGCATAAGCAGGTGGGACTGTGTGATTTTGCACCTTCTGAAATGCAGTGCTTTGGTTATGAAAAAGTCTGGGATAATTTGGTGGTGTTCACACAGTGAACAAATGGGAAACATAGGGTTGGGTTTATATCATTAATACTTTAAATTTTGACCTTAAAAATGCACTTTCACAGCAGTGCATGGCCTGCTGCAGGAGTGGCTCCGTGCAGCAAGCAGTGGGAATGTGCTGTCCCAGAAGGAGCTGTGGCTGCCCAAGGTCAGGCATGCAGAAAGGACTGGGAATGCTCTCCTGGGGCTCAGGAGAGCAGAGCCGGGGCAGTTTCTGGGTCACCGTTCTGACCAACTGTTCACGTAATTGTTACACGAGATGTTGCTTAAAGGAGTCCTATTTTCAATCACACGAGCATGTCCCAGATTTCTATAAACCATCTGTTCAAGTGAAGAACTTCCAGGTTGTGGGTTTTCGGGTGAGAGGGGAAAAGGCAGAAGGAAAATTTGAAGCAGGAGTTGGAAGTCGTGTGTCAGCTGGGCTCTGGTAGGAGGCTCTTTACAGCCAGAACGAAGGATCAGGAGAGAAATGCTTTCAGCTTGACACACAGATGATAAAGCAAGCCTTAAACAGAAGCTGTGGCTGCACAGCAGGTAAAGAAATCCTGCTTAGATTAAAAATAAATATTTTATGCTGCATGTATGCAAAGCTTTTTTTTTTTTTTTTAATAGCTTAAAGCCCTATGCAATTGGCAGCAAGTAGCAGAAATTAAAAGAAAGGGTTTACATTGTTTTGTTGAGGTAGGAACCCCTCAGAAAGCTAAGTTGAGGGGGTTTTTTAATGATAAGAAGAAAATTAAAGGACAGGCTGTGCATTAGAATTATGAAGCATAAAAACATTTGGAAATCATCCTGTCTCTGTATGTTTATAACAAAGAGATGATTTTGGAGGCAGGCGAGAGGTGTGCAGTGCAGGAGGGCTCAGCTGTCACAGGCAGGAGCTGGTGCTCCCTGCTCAGAGGGGTGACCAGGAGGTTTGGGATGTCCCTGCCAGCCATTTGGAGCATTTTAATGACTGAAGCAGGGTAAACATTTGTGAGGATAAACATTGTCTTCCTGCTGAGCAACAATGTCTCCTGTATGCGAGCAGGATTGTTTTGGCATATGTCGGCTCTAAATATCCCTGCAGATACTTTACAGGAATTGCTGCCTCTTTAAACATTTATGCTATTAAAAATCAGGACGATTGTTGACATAAACCTGTGATAGCAGCTGCATTGTAGACAGAGTATGAATTTTTTATGTTATTGATGAGAAGTTTATATCATTTATGTACTGTAGTAAGGGAGGCATATGAGTGCTGAATACAGAACATGATGGGATTGAAGCCATGTCAGTATCAGGGCACACTGTTTATTAATGTGGCCCTCTCAAAAGGAACAGGAGTGCAGTAAATGGGGAGCAAAACAAAGCTAAGTGATTTATAATATTTTAAAAACTCGTGTTGGGATGAAAAGAAGCCTTTTGGCTCTGCTGCCTGGGTTATCTGGTTTGGGTACCAGTGTCAGCACTGAGGGAAAGAGTGATGTTTTCAGATCTTGAGGGCTGGCAGCCAGTGGCTTGAAGCTTGGGGGCTTGGAGGATTTGTGACTGGGGAGGATGGAATGTCATAAAAGGATGCCTGCAAAAGGAGTTTTGAAGAAACCCTGTTTCTGTGTGTGTTTTCTTGCTTTGAATTACCGGGACTTGGGAGGCAGGACTAAGGATGAGATTGTCCCCTGCTCTGCAGAAAAGACATTTACTCTCTTCCTGATCCTGTTCTGTTTTCTCTCTTGTCTCTCATGGTTCCTCTGCAACCTGCTTCCCCCACAGTGAACAGTTGGGGAACTTCTCTTTGCTCCCAAAGGGAGCTGCTGACATAGCACCAGGGTGTCAGACACTGGTTCCTGCAGTTTAGGACATGGTTTGGTGGGACTTGGCAATGTTGGGTTTATGGTTGACTTGATGATCTTAAAGCTCTTCTCCAACCTAAATTATTCTGTGATTCTCTGATTAAGTTGCTTAAGTGTCAAAATTTCCGTTACTGGAGGGCAGAGGAGGCTGTGTAGTTTGTGAGGTTTGCTTTGGGGGAAGCTCCACAGTAGCTCCTTCAGTGAATGTCTCCTACAAGGACTCTGTGTTCTAAAGCTCTGCCCTCCAACGCAGCCTCTGGAGGTAGAGGCAGAACTTCAGCTTTCCTCCTTCAGGCACAACTGTCCTTGTTTTTGCAGAATCCCACTTGGTAGTTACACAAGTGCTTCATGTTTCTCAGCACCAGACGGGCTAAATTAAATTTTCATTTGTTGTCCATACTCATTTTTCCTAAAAGTGTCACTGAGCAAATTTCCAGGATGTTCTTCTTTCAATGGAAGCACAGCCATTGCTCAGATTGTGGCACTGCTGGCTTTTCCCATCCTCACTGCACGTTGCACTTAGGGGTCTGGTATTGTGTATGTGAACAGCCCCACCAAATCAGCATCATTCCTCTTATGTTTGTGGAGTGCAGGATGTCAGCCACTCATTCAGGGTCTTCTTGGAGGGAGGGAACATTCCCTTATTGACAGAGGAGTCCCCTGGAACCACATTTTGTAGAACTGTGGCTGCACCCCCACGAGTGCGAGGCAGTGCAGTCGGACCCTCCACTGGAATCACGGTCCCAGTGCAAGGTCTCACGTCACCAGTTCACGTCATTTAACCCCCAAACAGCTGGCCTGGGGTAATAACTCCCCAGCCCCTCAGCCCCTGGCTGTGTTTAAACCCGTGACCTGGAGGTGGAAGGGGTGTATCCCATTCCAGTCCACTCAAACATCCATCCTCGGTGGGATGTGTCTATAAATTAATGTAGCACTGGGTTAATATTGCAGACGAAAAGCTACATTAAAAGAACATTATTAAGGTTGCAAAGTCAAGCCTGTGAAAGTTAAGAAACTGAGAATTAAGGTTGCCTCTTCAACCTTAATTTGCCCCCTTCTGTGTACGCACTATGAAACAGCCTTTAATTACATGATCACATTCTCCTCTGCCTGAGGCAGACACCTGGCACAGAAAATTCCAGCCCAAATGGTTTGAAGTTGGGCAAAGCTGTGATCAATTGAAAAAGAGGGTCTTGTAAGAAATGTGTAGCAACTTTAACAAAAGGCTGCAGTTTGTGTTGATTTCCATTTATTTTGCTGCATTCGAAATTTGTTTAACTTAAAATATTCCACAGGTAAAATCCATCTGCGCGGAAGACCCAGGAGGGCTGTGTGCACCTCAAATTGCTTTACACAATAAGGATCTTTTTAACAAAAATCATCCATTGTTTGGACATATAGCGCCAAAAAGATGAAACTGAAATGGGAATCCTACTGGTTTAGGCATTATATATATAAAAATATAAAAAAAATATAAATGTAAAACCCCCAAAGGTGAAAAATAATCTCTGCAGGTAACAACCAAGTCACTCAGTCAAGTAAGTTGAATATTAAAAGGAGAAACTTAAATTCATTTTCCTGCTCTTTTCAAGTCCGGCAGAGGGTTTTTTCAACCCCAGCTCTCTTTTCACCTCAGAGCTGTTGGCAAATTGTGTCTTGCAGAACAATGCATGACATTTATAGTTCATATAACATATGTTCCAATGTGTAGAGATTTCAGGCACAGGTGGGTGGTCCTTGCCCTTAAAAAGTGGAAGGGATGCTCATTTCTCAGCACTGATGGCTAGTTTATAATTGGCTGGAGTGCTGGCACAGTGTTCCCCAGGATCAGTTTGGAGTTCGGGCAGGAAGAGGCTCCACCTTGTCCCCAGAGCGTGTTCTGTTTATCACGTGGGTGCAGGTGCTGCTCTCCCGGTTAAGTGAGGAACTGGAAGAAGTTTGGCAAGGAGGGGCTGACTCTGTCCGAGGTTTCAGACTGCAGCCAGCTAGAAATGTGCTTCCCTGCATCCCTGCCCCAGCCCCAGGGCTGTGCCAGCAGCTGAGCTGCAGTGAGGGAGTCCATTCTTGTTACCTGAGCGTTTGTCCTTGAGGGGGATTTCGGGATGACCAGCACACACAACATTCCCTTCCTGGGGAAATGGAAATCCAGGATCCCCAGCAACTCTGATAGTTCTCAGCATCCCATTATAAGCTCAGGACTCAGGAAGGAGTCTGCAAACCTGTTTATTTGGGCAGCCAAATGAACTGGTGAAATTTTGTAATATTGGATGCTAGTGTGGAAGAAACCTTTTCTAACAGCTGGCATTGCCCTGAGGTTCTTTGGCACATCACAGCCCAGACCATCCCAAGCACCTCCATCAAATCTCTAACCACCAGTAAGCAACAAATTACTTAACCCAAGGTCATATTGACAATTAGGGTAAAATCAGAAATAATCACTTGGTTTCTTGTCTTCTACACCTCTCTGATCTTCACTGCTTTGGCAGTGCTGTCTGTACTCAGCATATTGTCTTTGGATTTTACAGTTCTTAGTGATCATCGTTCCATTTATTTTATACAGATAATACTTTTCGTCCTGTTCTGTTTCTGTGATCCTTGTTAAAGCTGATTTTCTTGTAAACTACTTGTGTTCTGACTTCAGCACAAAATGCCATAGCTAAGTTTAGCTCTAACCTTCAAACTTCAGACCTTCAGACATCGGAGATGAGCCAACCATATGTAAGTCTTGTCTGTGTGTTTTTAAAAGTGGTAAAGAAAACGAAAAACAAGCACTGTCCTTCCAAGGGAACTGGCAAGCTGCCACCTTAATTTCTCCAGAAGAGCTCAGGTCAGGACAAGTCAATCAAAATCACTTTTCTTGGACAGGAGCTCAGGTACAGCAGTAGAAAATCCCTTTCAGTGGAGGTCTGGAACATGAATCAGGAGCTGCAGAGTGCTCTTTTGTAGGACTTTGGGGACCAAGGAAAGTTGATGGTGCGTCTGCCTGGAGAGTTTTGCTTATGTTTCTCTCATGCTGTCCAGACAGGATCTTAAGAGAAGAGCCTCATGATAATTTTTTTTTTTTTTCCCCCTCCACATCACTGTAGGTTGTGCTTCACCACAGTGAAAGATTCTTTTGGCACTTTCCTGAGGAGGACACAAAGAACCGTGCAGAAACTCTGTAATTCCCTAGTAACCATTGACTCTGTAATTACATGCTATGTACAGTTCAATGTAAATATGTGGGTAATACAAGCAATTTGTATTTTCTCAACTACATTATTAAATCTTAAAATTGCAAACTACATGGAAATTAGGTTGAGAATAAAATGGGTGACTTCACATACTGTATTATTGCAGCACATTATCTCTAGAAGTCTGTCATTACTTTGGAGTTCCGTGCTATTTTTCAGATAATAACCAAGTGCTGAGAGTTTGTGGCCTTGTCCAGCTCAGAGCTGCACAGCCCAGCTGTTAATTTGGGCTTAGGAGGTGAAGAATGTTCTTAACTCAGTCTTTAAGTCTTTTTTACATAGGGAGGAGGATTTTTTTCATTCAAGCAAGCAACGTGACTGACTGGTAACCGGGGCTGTTTTGCATTTATTGCAAAGATACGCAGTGCACTTGAAGGGAGGGTTGTGTGTCTGCCAAGAGTAAAACCAGGCTTCGTGCTCACATGCAGGGTTTGCTTCTGCCTGGGGGCTCTCTCAGGTCCATGTCAGGTGTTACTTCAGCAGTGAGACCCTGTGACTGCCCAGCTCTGTGCTGTGCTCAGAGGCTTTGCTGGAAGGGCTCAGCCGGGTGTTCTGAGGACATTCTGAGACTTTGTTCAGTTGTCCCTGACTCCCAGGCTGAGCAGCTCATTTATGTCGTGTACACTGACTGCTCTTTGGGGTCTGCTGGTGTTTGAACCTCTTCCTCCTATGCTTTTCTCTCTCCTCGTTGTCTTTGCCCTGCAGAGTGTGGCATTAAGGTTAGATTATTTATTTACCCAGTGTGAACATGTAAATCTTTGTAGCCCTCTTAGTCTAACCCTCTGCAGCCCTTTTTTTCTTTTGAAAACTTGAATGAAAGATACTGAAAGAGACTTTTATCTTAGAAACAACTGCATTTATTTATTGGTTTTCACACAGAGCATACAGTCATAAGAGTTGGAAAATGCCTGTGTTCTATGATTACATTTGTCTGTGTTTCATAATGTATATGTGCACTTTTTATGCCTGTTATCAAAGCCCAGCAGTTTGTTGTCTGTTCAGATGGAAAGGTTTGGTTTTCATAGTCAAACTGGTAATCAGGGCACCAGTCCAGAGGCATGTGATCTACTGAGAGGGTGAAAGTAGCCATAAAATCTGAACTGAGAGACTGAGCTCCTCTCAGGAAGACAAAAAGGTGCAAGGACGTGGTAAAGTGCTGCAAGATAGATAATGATGGTCACCCATCAGTCTTTGTACTCGCCAAAAGAAGTCACAGCTGTTGCTTTTCTTCACGAGGAATCGTGATTTATTTGCGCTCCTTTGCCTTTACACCTGTATCTTCTGGGGCTCCTAGGCTTTCCTGGTAGATTTATTAGCTGCTGTGGAGCAAGGAGGGAGACTTGCAGGGAGGGGGGAAATGGAGGAGAACAGAGAAGAAACAGAAGGAAGACAGAACAGTGGGAGGGAGAGGGAGGAAGAAGATAAGAGACAGATGAATGACGGCAAATGGAAGAGAAATGAGACAAGGAACATGATGGGGGAGAAAAAAGCTGGAAGGGAGCTTTTGAGAGAGCATGTAAAATAGAGGTCTGGTGGAGGATTTCCAGCAAAAGTCATGTAAATCAATGGTGAGTAAATTAATAGGGCAATTGTGCAAATGAGACTCAGTCGTTTAAGCCAAGCGGAATAGATCATGGATGATTTAGGGAGAGTGTAACCCACAGGGCACACCTTTCAATCTCCTGGAGATCTGAGGCAGGATGCTGACACGTCAGAAAGTGGAGCAGATGAACAAAATGAGGGACATTAAAAGGGAGGAGGTTGTGAGACAAACTCCAAATGCAGAGCAGCATTAAACTCCAACACCAGAGCCACGTCTTAGACTAAGGGAAAAACTCCCTGGTGCTTCCAAGTCAGAGAATGTCACTGTGGTTTTAGATAAGGTCTCCTGGTATTGCTTCAATTCCTGATGTGACTGCTAACTTTTATCAGAAGAATGAACCAATAATGCATCCTGCAATTCCTTAAATGTGTAATTTTGCAGGAAAAGCTGTTTCCTGTAGTTGCCAGTACAAACATTTCTGCCACCTGCCATCACTAAACTACGAATGTGGCTGAAGAGGGAATGCTGAAGGAGGCTGAAGCAGCCACCTGACCAGGGAGTGACAGCACCTGGGTCTGCCCCTGCTCTGTCCCATTCTGTGCCACTTTTGGGGACCTGTACCCACGTGTGCACCAAAGACAGGACACAATCAGAACGTGCTGTTGTCTCTCACTGGTATTACAGCTGTGCCCGCTGCTCCTGGGTGTTGA
Source organism: Edolisoma coerulescens (assembly GCA_013397115.1). Taxonomy (NCBI): domain Eukaryota; kingdom Metazoa; phylum Chordata; class Aves; order Passeriformes; family Campephagidae; genus Edolisoma; species Edolisoma coerulescens. Next base: position 20,255 of record VWZW01007919.1, read on the forward strand.
TGAAATTCCAGGAGTTCCAGAGGAACCCTGTTTCTCCAGGATTTATTTAGTGTCCAGGTCAGCTAATGTGCTTTTACCCACCTGTTTGAGACTGTCTGCAAATCTTCCCCAGCCCTGAAAATGGATTCCTCTGCTCTAGCTCTGAAATGGAGCAGGCCATTAAATCCTGTGCCTTTTAAATGCAGTGGTTACTAATGATTGTGAAGGATCACAATTAACCAACTGTTTAAATTAATTTCTGACAGTCATTCTGCCCAATTGGTTTTTGAAAGCATTAGATGTAGTGCCACGTGGCCCAGCATTTAAAATGTTATATTTCACTCTGACTCCTGTAATTTCAACTCTTTCCCAAGATCCTAAGAAAAAGAAGTGGTTTTTTAAGACTTTTTTGTTTGATTTCACCATCTTCCCTCTCTTCTCCTTGAAAGTGAAGTGTGAACTTGATTTTCATTTTAGTCAGTAGAAAGTTAAATGCAACCCAGGCATCTTGTTAAGGATAAATATTTTTCTAAAGGAAACAAAAGAAGTGATGAAAGATGAGGTGGAAAGGGAAAACTTAGTGCTGATGGGGGACAGCTGGATTTTGTCAGTGATGGTAGTTCCTTCCTCCTTGGCCTGCTGCTCTTTCTCTGAGAAAAGCAACGTTTTTATCTAAAACCAATGCTGATAAAATAGCTCTTAACTTGACAGCATCCCTTTCACAGCCTTAAAATTCCTTCCTGAAATTCAGGTTGGTCTGAAATATTGCCTTGGAAACCTTGGGATGCAAGTGTGAGGCTGTCTTCTTCAGGAGAGTTCTCACCAGCTTGGGGAGAACCAGAGCCCAATGGGGACCTTCCCTAGAGCTTGGAATTGGTTTTGTGTTTCTCTAGCAAAGGGTTTCCAAGTTGTGGCGTTTCTCCACGTCACACTGCAGGGACTTCACCTCACCTGACGCAGATGTGGGTTGGGACTGACTCAAGACTTAAAGCCCTTCATTCTATTCATGAAAAGTCTCATTTATTAATTAAATACAGCATGTATATTCATTTTATTTTTCAGAATCAGGCTTCAAACAGGTATCAGTTATAAATGTTTGGTTATTTATAATTGAAGTTGCATTTTATAATTGATTTCTAACACAATTGCTGCAAAGGTCTAGCAAATGCCTACCAAAGGTATGAAGGTTAATTAATGAAGAGTTGCAGATTTCATGGGGATTATTTTTGAGTTATCTTGTAGAATTCTACCCCTAAGTTGCAGCTCTCTGAAATGCTCTAGAATGATTTATGTTTATATGAAGTGTTTGGTTCTTGTGTGATCTCCTGCACTATTCAATCATGAAAATCATGGTTGTCACTCAGTTTCTGGTTACTTTCTCTTCCTTCAGTGTTCAGGTCATGCCTTGCTTAGTTAAAATGTCAGCTTAGAAACTAATTTAAGCAGACTCCTAATACAAAACCTAAGAGTAAAATATCACCTCCCAAAAGATAATGAACTTCCTTAGAGTAGGGCCCCTCTCTGAGCAGGAGCTGTGTAAGACAGACCTTATCAGGCTGCCAGGCCTCCTAACAGATACGGCTTTTTCCTTTGGATAGATATTCTGAAGTATTGTTCATTCTAAGGAAAATAAACAAGTGTTCTGTGAGTGCTCTAAGCTACCTGAAAATAGGATTTACAGTTCTATATAATTGCATTTTCTTTGTGTTTGCATAGAAGTCATAGCATAGCTGGAAGATGATGGCAATTATAATTTATTATGCTGTAATTGTTACCTAAATGTTTTTGAATAAGCAAAAATCACATCTGTTTAGGAATAAGTTGCACAGCAAGAGAATTCCCTTTGAAATGAATGCTGTGTTCTCAAATTCTGTAACTGTACACATAAAACAACATATTTATTTCCCCACTGAGTCCATTACATTCCCAAGTCAAACTGCATCCTCTCTTCCCATCCCATATTAAACCCTTTGATTTAATGGAGGTTTTAACTACTGGTTCTTTAGGGAATTTTCAGTAGGCTTTGCACAGATTAGGTTATTGGAAAGTATAGTTATTTTCTTGTAAAGTGGCAGTTCCGTGTCAAAATTGATTTTCTCTGGTGCTGCAGTAGTAAAACAGATAAGCTTCTGCTTTGCATCCAAAATACACCGATATTCCTGCCATGATGTTTTCCTTCTGCCTCCTAACCCAGCTCTCTTACAGGCTGGCTTTGAAATGAAAAGGACACGATGCTGTGCTGCACAGAATGCCTTTGGATCAGTCAGCAATTAGTCTTCTTCCTTGTATTAATGTACATTTACCAGTGATGGCCAGTTGTTCAGAAGGAAAAAAGTCCATGCTGGGAGTTGCAGAGCCCTCAGCTGAGGGGTTGGGCATTTTGTTGGCCTCTTAGAGCAGCTGGAGCTGTGGATGTTCAGCACCTGGCAGGAAGTCAGTCCCATGCAGGGTTTCCCATACTGTGAAGTGTTGTAGAAGGTGCAGACAGGAAAAAAAGTGAATAAATACCAAGTACATCCGTATGTCCTCTGTGTGAGCAGCATGGAGAGGTTCTGTCCCTGGATGTCTTGGCCAGCTTTCAGCACTAGGATGGGTCTCTCTCTTTGTCTGTCACTTGTTCTTTCCTTTGCAGGTTGGGCTCCTGAAAGAGGGAGAGAGCTTGTAAATTAAACTTGGACAAAATGTGTTGTCACACATCAACTGAGTCAGCCTGGTACTTCTGGAGCTTCAGTAGGGCTGGTCCAGATTTAGTAGGATTCATGGACCCTGGTTTTCAGAGTTTTTCAGACTTCATTTAGTGTAAGTTTTCGGTCAGTCCCTCATTTATGCAGTAAGGGTTTGTCCATCTGTACTGCTCTCGCTGTGAATGGCGTTGTTGTCGCAGGCTCTCGAGAGATTAATGTATTTACAGACTCGTGTGAGCCATTGCACCAATCAATGGTAACAGCCTTTGACAGAGACATAAAGGATCTATTAAATTAGACCTGAGTTCCTATTAAATTACTGCGCATAAAAAGCTGGACTCACCTTATCTGCAGCAGAAATGAATGCTGCTGTTAAAGCCTTTAAAGGAAGTTTCCTAGCACAGACAGTCCAGCAGAGCAGTGGGATAATGAGGAGGAAGCAGGGAGCTGTTGACACCTGCACTGCCTGCACTGAGGCCGTGGAGGGAGTGGAAGGTTTCTACATTGCAGACATGAAGGCATTCCCCTCCCCTTCAATCAGCTCCCCCCACGCACACTTCTCTTTACTAATTAGATTAGAGACAAATAAAATTAAACTATTAAGGCAATTAAGAAATTCTTAACATTTGATCAGTTAGTTGAATGCAAATCTGTCCTCCATCTCTCCGCTGAAGGGCTGATTGCACAGAGTGTTATGTCCTCGAGCACGTGTTGGTTTCTGGTTAAGGAAGGCAGTAAAATCATAGAACATGCAGTGGTTTGGGTTGGGATGGACATTTAAATATCATCCAGTCCAGCCCCCCTCCCTTGAGCAGGGACATCTTCCACTAGATCAGGTCTCTCAGAGCCCCATCCAGCCTGATGGTGAATGCTTCCAGGGATGGGGCAGCCACCACCTCTCTGGGCAACCTGTGCCAGGGCCTTACCACCTGCATTGAGAAAAATTTCTTCCTTAACATGCTCCAGATACTTGAGTTCAAATAAAATAGCCAGATCTGTTTTCTCACTGTGTTGCTTCTCTCCCCATGCTATTCATATGTAGTTGCTGCTTTTTGGCCCCTGCCGATTCTCATTTATCCACAGTCTCACATTCCTCTTATGTCCACAGTTAGACAAGTTATGTCAACTTCATTTCCAGGACTGGTCATGTGTTCAACACCCTCGTGAATTTGTGATAAATCAAACAAATGCCTGTTGAGTTCACAAGGAACTGTCCTCAAATAGTGGATGAAGGACTTGAATCAGTAAGGTTTTATGCTTGTTTTATCTCTTTTGGAAGGAAGAGAAGGACAGGAGCTGACAGACAGCGTGGATAGGTTGTACAAACAATTTATAATCTCCTGTCAATAAAACATGCATCATAGTGCATCTCAGAGTTGTTTCAGTCTTAGTGTTTTTGTACACGTTGTTGTGGCCAAAATCAAGTTAAAGCACCTCATTTCTGGGCCCTGCCTACAAACCCCTGCTGCATCTCAGTTGCATTTCTGAGGTCTCACTGCAAAGTTCCCAGAGCTGAGTGGAGTCTGTGGCTCTCTGATGGTACATTCAGTTAAGGGGGGAAAAGTTACTATTTTATTGATTTGAGCAAACCAAACTATGCTTAGGAAGACAAGACAAGCTCTCAGCACACGCAGGGTGATGTTCCAGCACTGCAGTAACTTGTTCTGGGACACAAACCTTGACACTGCACAATTGTGTATCTGTACCTTCTGCTACCAATGAAAGTGGTGCATGTACATGCAGATCTGTTTCCTGCTTATCAAATCTGGCTTTAAGAGGCAATAATGCTGTTAATGCTGTTAGTATTTACTTCATGTTCTAATCGAATGCTGCTACTCGCACTCCTAGAAAAGTTCAAGTGCCCTTAAAAAGTAGAAGCTTTACTTGATAGGAAATAAAATTGAGCACTTGATATTAATGGTCTTCTAATTAAAGGCAGAGCAAGCTTGCTTCAATATCTTCATCTCAGTATGTGTCTTTCTGAATGCATAAAAAGTGGGTTGACCATTGAAGCTTTAGTGTCATTTCCAAGGTAAAACAGAGTGAGTTCCCCTCAGTGTTGGCACTTTGGATGAGTTTATCCCATAAATTGCCAGAGTTTTGTTCTTCCAGCTTGCCTAAAGGGCAGCACCGGGCCATACCCGGAGTGACTGCAGCCAGCAGTGCTGCCCTGAGGTCCTGGGCTGTGGCTCTGCCCAGGTGCTTTCTGCAGGACTGTCTAGACAGTGTGTGACGGGCAGGCTGGTGACCTGTGCCACCTTCGGGGCTGCTGCCAGCCCCAGGTGTCTGTGTGCTGCCAGGGCTGTCACACCACTACTCTCCACACATAAACAAGTCGTGGAATTTCATTAATTCGTTCATCAATACAAGCCATTAGGAGAAACTGTCTTGTTAACTGGTGTCTTGGATACTAATTGGCAGCTTCTTTTAAACATCAGCCTGCTGCTCCTGAGGATAAAGCCCTGTGGTGCTGGGTGTCAGGAATGCAGGCAGCCCTCGGGAATGAACTAAGCTGACACCCCTCAGTGTGGTCAGAGGCATTCTTGAAAGAGGAACACAAGGCAGAGGGGACAAGGCAGTTAATATTAGAACAAAAAAGGGTTCTCTAGTTGTAGTTTACCTGAATCCACAATACGTGTTTACTAAACTACATGTGGGGATGAAAAGTTCAGGGAATAGATGTGTGGATATTTAGATGTAGATATAAACACACACACTGTGTGTGCACATCAAATATTGAAGGCAGAGAGCAAATTAAGTTTGAACCCATAAAATAAGAGACTGGAGGAGGAGATGGAAAACAGAATTCTCTGTGGAAATGGGTAAGAAATATGCCATCACATCCCCCTGTGATGCTGGGACTACAGGTGGCTGAGTGGATGGTGATATCCACAGGGATATTCTTGCCCTTGCCGGGGCCCTCTGTAGGTGGGAGGCCTGGTAAAGCTGACAGTGGGACAACCAGCCCACCCTCAGTGGCCTCCAGGCCTGTCAGCCCCTGGGTGACGGGTGCTCTGCAAGGTCAGACATTTTATACCATCATAAATAACCTGGACATGGGATGCACATCTCTCCACAAACAAAGAACACAGTCACCAGAATTTCTTTTGCATGAATGTAGAATACAGAAATTTTATATAATCTAAGGTATGCTGGAGATGTTGCAGATGGAGTCAAAGCCTGCCACGGTTTCTGTCTGCAAGCAGTGGAGCTCATGGCGTTTGCAGTCCCTGTACAGTCACCTGAAGACAGGACACATCAAAACCTGGTTTGCTGATTATGTCTTTCTCATGTCTTTTTTTTTTTCCCAGTGCAGTCTAGGTTTTGTACATCAAGTGAAATTACACTTACACAAATAATTCAGAATCATGTCCAAAGAAATTGACAATTTTTCACTGTTTTGATTCTTGCTGTTCACCTTTTAAATGCTATTGTTGAAGAGTTAACGTTTGCCATATTTCAGCTTGTTCTGTTGATTCCACAGGTACTGCCAGATCTCTGTGAAATATTCTTATCACAGGAAAGAGCAACAGTGATAACACTTCCCACTGAGTGCTGTGGGTGAAAGTTAACCAGTGAACCGGATGAAAGTTACTCCAAGTTAACATCATGAACTAATTTAGTCTAGCTCTTCCTTGCACTCGTGTGCAAATTAAGTGTTCTGTATAGGCTGATTCTCCTCCTTCAGCCACCCACCTGGCATCACTTGATTGCGTTTCTGTAGGAAAGCTGCCAGGGGTGGTTGGTGGTCTGCCTGGAGAGGTTTGTGCAGGGATTCAGCTGAGACCTCCACAACCAAATCATTGCTGTGGTCTTGCCCAGGACTCTAAAACAGAAATAGAGAGCAATCTATAACAGATCCTCCAAGCCACCATGTTTGTTGATTTTCCACCACTGGACTGAAGCAGTTGCTTCTTTTTGAAAAATGCTGGTAGTCATGAATGCCACACTCTGTGTGCTTCTGGTCACTTAATTCCTTGTTGGTTCTCTCCTGAAATGTTTGTGTCAGTGGTGAACCTCAGCCCCCAGGGACTCCTTACCCGGAGCTTTCCTGGGGCTGTAAGTGGGTTATTAATCAGCCTGGGCACTTTTTCACTTCCAGTTTCTTTGTACAATTGGTTGAGTGGGGTTTGCTGGGGTTTGTTGACTCTTCCTCCACCTCTGCATTGGATAAAATCTTTGTCCCAGAAGAACCTCCTGCAGCTCCTATTTCTGCTCTTCCCACTGCCACGTGCTCGCAGTTGTGCTCAAGGCTTGGACCCCCTTCAAGCCTCTCCCTCCCCGCTTTTTTTGAATTACTAGCAGGTGACAAATAGCTGCTGCTTTCCACTCCATTTCGCCAGGCACAGCTTCTTTCCTGTCCTCATGAGGTTTCTGACCTTTCAGTCGATGCCTTTTGCAGCCCCCCGGGGGCCTCGGGGGAGCTGTAATGGACTCACGTTAATTGCCTGTTGAAGGACAGAAGCAGTTCCTAGCGGGATGATTGGTGGTCCCCCTGTGAGTACAGCTGTCCTGGTCAGTGAAAAGATTGATCTGACACACACAAACATCTCGGCTCAGTGCTCAGTGTGTCTCCCAGAGCTCGCAATAATCACGGCTCGGGCTGTTTGCTGGGGAGGGGCGAGGGACGATCCATCCCAGTCCCCCGGGGGCTGCCGGCAGTTTAGACAGAAGATACCCCACAGACTGCAGGATAATCCAAAGATTTATAAAGTCAGTCTTACTGGTTGGTATTCTTTCTTTTTTATTGCTCTCAGTGGAAGCAAACCTTCCATTCTGGCTTAAACATGTTTTAATGTGGTTTAAAATGCTAGTGGTGCACTTTTAGAAGTGTACATGCATGCATTCAGAAAAAAAATCTCCCATGTGTGCCAAAGTCCAAACCCATCTTTAAAAATTAAGAAAGCAGAGGCATTCCTCTTATGCTTCTTGCCTCTGTTTTGTGCAGCTGGATAAACCATTATGTTCTCATTAGAGCTGAGTATGGGTCAGTTTGCAGAGCTCTGTGCAAATATTATTTTTTTCCCACTTTTGCTTTGTATACATTCAACCTGTGTTGGGCTTCAAGCTCCAAATCTGGAAGGGAAACTCAGCCAAAGTCAGCAAATGTGCTTTGATAGCTGAGGTCAAAAACTTTGCACTGTTATCAGCCTGTGCATGTTTTCTATCTGAAAATATTAATCAGGTCAAATCTACGTGTTCCTTGGCACGTGTTCAACAAAAGACATTTTCAACCTATCCCATGTTTCATTATTTGAAACCAAGGTTTTATAGAGATCTGGTCACAACACAAATAAGCTTCTCCTGAAGTAAATCCCCAGTAAAGTTTAAAAGGATTGACTTAACTGCTGCTTAAAAAGATTCTATTCTTAGTTGCTTCATCCTCTCAGCTCCATGTTTCACATTTAACTGAAATGAGATGGTCCTGAATTAAATTCCTTCATCCAACCACAGATGACCCTGAGGTGTACAAAATCAGCACAGGATCTCAGTTTTTTAGACCACACTTTTCTTCATTAAGGCTTGAATGGAAGCCTCTGGACTAAATGTTTCATGTCACTGGAATGCAGGGTCCCCAAGTAGCAAGGTCTTACCATGTGTGCTAGCTGTCTGTTGAGTGTTTAAAATCCCACACAGAAATAAACTATTTCTCACAATCAGGTTAAAATTTATTTGTGACAAAACCTAACAACTATTTGCCTCTTGCATTTTACTAGATGTTCTGCTTCTCTGAAGTGTGGACTGGGCAATGAAGTTAGGAAGCAGCAGTGAGAGAATTCCAGAGATGATGAGACATGGTAAGGGTGAGGCAGGTTGCCATATTTTGAGGTTCTGGAGGCATCCACCCCCAGAGCAGAGAATTAGTATTTCTTCAGGAAGTTGCTGTATTGCAGGTGTGAATCAAAATTGTGTATTTCTGTTCAGAACATTCTGCTCCAGCAATACATTATTTACAAGTGGAGGAAGCTTGGAGAACACCCACCCCTGGCAAGATAAGCTTTGCTGAGAGTTTCCTGGCCTTAGTACTACAGCTGCCCTTTTTAGCTGATGTTTTAGTCCTGCATTTCATATTTAATAAAGGTACGCATGTGATCTCAGGCTAGGTTCAGGGTTTGAGATGGAAATGTTAGGGCTTTTTAAGCTAGCCTTTTAAAGCCACTTAAGTACTTTTAGGCTGAAGAAGAGTTTATCTTTTTCTAGTTCAGCCCCAAACACTTCCCAGCAAGAATAAGTAAAAGGAATGCTTGAAACAACATAGGAAATAAGATGGGAAGAAGCATCTCTGTTTGCAAGCTGTGGAGCAGTGTCCAGCAAGAAAAGATGGAGTGGCTGGAAAGCAGCCAAGAGTCCAAACAAAACCATCTTCAGAGGTCCAGAATAGCTCCAGTGTCATTGGATTTTAGACAGATTCCACTATAGGAATGAAACCTCCTTGTCTCCTCTATTTGTCATTGTGGATGGTTTTTAACAAAAGGATTAAACAAAAATTTAAACCCTGCTGCCACTTCCACTCGAGTGTTGTCAGTGGGCTGAGGAAGCTGTTACAGTCAGACCATGGCATCAGAGAAGTCCTAAGTGTAGAAAACTCACAGACATCCAGCATGCTGAAACAGGTAAATCTGACCCAAATATAACATGAAATACGTGACTAGATGAGAAATTGGATGTCTCAGAGAGTTGAATTTCTGTTACCTTAAAAAAAAAATATTATGTTTATAGCCTTTATGAGAACTTGAAAAATAGTATTTCAAATAGAAGGAAAGATTTTGCCTGTGCTCTGAATGTAATGGGGAAAATGGCATTTCAGCCAGCTCTTTGAACTACTCAGTATTATACAGCAGTGATGGAAAACACTGTGACACCTTTAACATTCAGAAAACACGTGAGACAAGGTGTACAGGAGCTGTAAAATGGAATCTAGATTTGAGGGTATGAGTATATTGGAGTAAAAGCTGAAAACCAGGCAGGAATGCATTCAGCCTTTGACAACAGTGTTGGCCAGACTGCTTACTTAGGGAAACAAGTGGAATTAAAAGCTGCTTTTTTTGAGGATGTGATCGTGGTGCCACTGCCCTGCATGGGCCTTTCACTGCTGGCAGCAGTGTGGAGATCTTGCCTGGGGAGAAGGTATTTCCCAAAAAGTGATTTGTTGGTGGGAAAGTCCGTCTGGTTACCTGGGGCAGCGAGGCAGACGCACCCGAAACGTCCATCCCCTTGAGGCCCAGCTGGATGAGCTGACTTCTCACTTCAGCCTCTGCTTTTGCCTAAGCCTCCTCCTTTCCCCTTTTTTTCCTGCCCATACCAGTTTTTCTTCCAGAAGCTTCTCTCCCTTGAGCGTCTCGGTCCAATAGCAAGCCAAATGTCAAATTCATTAACAAAATCTTGAGCAACTACAAAGGCTTGTAGATCTTGACTATTTGGCTTTAAAAAATATTTTATATGTCTACATTCAGTAGATTTCCAACACTGTAAAATCCTGCAGTCTGTTTCCTTTCAGGGGAATTCTTGCTTTCTGGGAGAGATCTTATCAGTGCCTTTACTTTTGTCAGTAACTGTATGCCTGAGGTATAAATATAGAAACCAAACACGGCAGGCATCATAATATTTAGGGGTTCATTTTTAACTCGGTGTAGGAGAATTAATTTGGCTTCAAGCCCCATGCTTCTCAGTTTTACTGAGAATTTTAAAAGTGATTTTAAAATCACTGCAAATGGACATCCTTTATAAACAAGTGATTTTGTGTTAAAAGTAAATGACTTTTGGAGTATAGGAAACATGTGAGGGATCTGTACCAAGGTGAGACCCCTCACATGAGGGATGTTACCTGGCAGCTGGGATAAAGCACAAATTCCTTTCGTTGGATTAGGTTGACTCGTGAGGAATTCACAGGGACTTGAATCAGGGTTTGTCCAGCTCTCTGGAAAGACTTACAAAGGCTGGAGTGGGCCCTGGATGAGATTCCAGAGTCTGGGATTACAGGGTGACCTCAGAAGGCCGTAACAATCAGGAGAGTGGTTGTTACTCAGTCCCTGGCTGGTGGCTGTGGTTGCACTAGAGCTTGGTGTGGGTTTGACAATGAGTTTGAACTGCGTTGCCCCAGCCACATCTCGTTTGGTGACTGGCAAGATGACATCTTCCTCTGCCTGTTTCAGTTCTTGTGATCAGGATTTGGCCCAGTGGGTTTGCAAATAGGTGTGTAATTAATATTGCCAGGGAATTTTGGAGGGGTGAACATGGGAGGTCAGTAGCTATGGGAAGAAAATGTCTGTCATCAGTCAGGGATTCTCTACTTAGCTGCTTTGAATGACACCAGGTATTTCTTCATTCCTGAAATTCCTGCCCTGAAAGTCTAATTCTGCAGCTGGTGCAGCAGCAGAGGGAATTGGCTGGCGCTGCTAGGACCAGTCCCAAGAACTATGGAGAGAGAAGGGCATGGGGCACGGATGTTTTTCACTGGAAAGCAAAAATGTTTAATTTTGCTATTACCTACATTGAGAAAAAGAAATGACAGAAAATCTGGTTTTATGACTGTAAAAAATGGAGTCATATTTTGCTTGTTTAGTGGAAAAAGCCCAGAAGTCCTGACCGAGCCATTCTCTGGAGGTTGGCTGCAGATCAGTATCAAAATTTAGCAGCTTGCATCCCTTTCCAGTTCTTTTTTTAACACATGAATGTGATTTTGCTCCTCGGCCAGCTGCAGCTCCAAGCACTGAAATGAAACTTAACATGTTTTACAAAATGAATGGAAGGCCAGACAAGAGCATCTTGTTTCCAAGGATCACATAGCCCCTTTTCGGGATTACAGAAACTCTCGTTCTATTAGGATTTGGCAACACAGCTTGAGCTGCACAAACACGGTGTCTGGTTTGTTTGCCAACTGGTGGGAGACGTTGGGAGCCGCTTCTCCACTCGCAGCTGGCTCCGGGAGGTGGCAGAGTCCCCGCCAGGCCGTGTCCCCGCCACGGGACCAGCCCCAGAACGGGCTCGCACGCGGGCCTGGGCAAGAGAGACGGGGAATCGGAGCCAGCCGAGCCAGGCTGGGCCACATTTCCCTTGTCTGGTAACAAATTCTCTGCAGGAAACAGCGCGGCTGCCCCTGCGCCGCTGGCTCTCTGCAGATGCCGCACTAACGAACCCCTCAGCTCGTTACTGTGCCAGTGCCAGCTCTGGGAAGGCCTTAGGAGGACACATTTCAGCCTTTGTGGTGTTCGTGATGTGCGTTGTTCTGGATATTTCTCATCCATGACCTGTCACACAGTGTCCTTTCTAGTGCCTAAGCAGGTGACTCGCAGATACACTTAAAGATGCTGAACACCACCTTGAAAGATGTTGCTGACTCTATGTAAAAATACACATTTCTGTAGCCACCTTGGGAGCTTCTTCCTGGAAATATTGCCATGAAACACCTGTATGGTTTTTTTTAGGAATGTCATTGACGCATATGTATTTTCAAATCATCAAATGGCTTCATTTGCAGCCTTTCTCTGGAGCTGAGAGTCAGATGTGCCATTGTTTCCCACTAATAATGGATGATGGTGTTGACTGGGTAACATTTTGTCCAGAAGTGCAGGATGATTTACACCTTGTGCCACCAGTATGTTCTCTGCAGTCATGCTGGAAGCATAGGTGCAATATTGGCGTTTTTGTAAATGCTTTCAAAATACTTGTTAATTTTCAAATTAAGCTTGTCCAATGGCTGATGGGCAAGGGTTTGAAAGTAGCAAGTTCAAAGGTTGGTAACAAATAGCTGGATGAAAAATGCCTCACTTTCTGTTAGAGAGTGGCTGTTACTCACTTGTTATTGAGTCTACTTACAGTGTGTGCAAGAGGCTGTATAAACTGTTGAAAACATGAGGATGTCTGCCCATTTTTCACTCCTTGGTTTAAGAGATTCATGAAAAAGGCAGTGTGTATATATAGCTTCTCAGCATCAGTCTGAAATTACAGAGTTCTTCATCTGTCTTGAACAAGGAAACTGCCAAGGATTCATCAGCGCTGCCTGTCCCTATTTCAGACCATAAATGCCAAGTTTGTACACTAAATACTTGAGATATTTTCCTAATGGCTGTCTCCAGACTCCATGAATACTTCCAACCTTTAATATGGTAAAAATGGATTGGACAAAAATAGGTGTAGTTACTGTGTGGCTGCTATTGGTAAATTATTGCATTGAAACCTAATTGAAAGGTCGATTACTATGAGTCACTTACATCTCTTTTGTAGAATTACATTCAGTCAGATATTGATGCCTTAACTATAGTGACATCTTTGTCTCCTGTCTGATCTGCTTCCTATCCTTCTGTGCTTCCCTAAAAATACTAGTCTTTTACTTCTGGGTTCTTGTCCAAGCTGTCAGACTGAAGGACACGTTCTGAATCACATCAGTCATTTCTGGTGTCTAACACTGTACCCTGAGAGCTGCAGTAGTGGAGGTGCAATTGTTTTGCCCCAGACCCCACCTCAACAACACCGTAAGTTGCTCAGAACCCAAATGATGAGCTGAAAGAAGATGCTCTCCCTCCGTTTGCAAAGCACCCAGGGCAGCTATTGCCTCCTCCCAGTAAATCCCAGCCTCATCATCTCTCAGTGGGAAGGGCTCACTGGAAGGCTCCAGCCTGGGTTGCATTTTAATAGCAGATGGTTTCCCAATTACCATTCTGTTTGCATCCTCCCTGCTCTGCCTGGTGACGTTGCCCTTTTGTGGACAATGGGGTCACGGCTTGTCAGTGCTCTCAGGCTTCACCAGGGCTGTTGGGCTGAGGGGGTTTTGTGTTGTTTTGTTTTCCTTGTCATGCAAGAAGGCCGTGATATTTCTGTATCTGGCAGCGTGTCTGCGTGAGACAAGGCAGAGTGAGCGAGGCTGATGTGTGAGTGACAGATCCCTGGGTGACGCCGCTGGGAAGCTCTTGATCTGACTGGTTTGAAGTTGAAAGCTCACTAGGTCACACTGAAAATGGTTGCCACTGGGCATTTCTTTCATCCTTGTTTATTTATTTTCCCTTCCCTTCCCTTTCCTGAAGTTTTTCCACTCAGAAAGGGGTTTTGCTGTTGTTCCTCGTGCTCCTTGTGGCTGGTAGGATGGATTCTAACCTTTCACTCCACCTAATTGCTGTTGTGTCTTCTACTTTTTGGTGTTCTGTTTGTTGGGCAGGGGAGGGAAAGGGGAGCCTCGTGCCTTTGAGCTTGGCACCTGTGCCAGGGACTAACCAGGTGCAAAATGACCATTTTAAGCAGGCACCAGGTGTTTTTAAAGACATGGTCTGTTTATTATTTAGCAACCTGCTGTTCAAAGGTTCTGGCATTTGTCAGCCGGATCAAAACAGAGGGGCCAGGTGGTGATTCTGTGACATTTTTCTCTCCATACCTGCAGCATGTCCTTAACTAAACAGGCATAAAGAACAAGGCATAAATTAACCTGAAAAGACGAAGTGGCATTAGAAGAACCTCTGATCCTCTTGTCAACGCTCTGTTGGCAAAGCTAAAATAGCCACTCTGACAAGAGCCAGGAGAGGATTTCCTCCCCTGTGGATGTTGCCAACAATTTGTCACCTAGCACGGAGGCTGTCGCTGCTGTAGTGCACGGAGTCAAATGCCAAAGCTGCATGTTCTGCATCCCTTGAAAGGGTCAGAAAATCATCCAGCACAGAGGGGCATCAGGGAGCTGAAACTCGTGCAGGGGGCTCTCAGGTAGGGTAGTGAAAATCCAGGCACTGGCAGTGTATTCAGGGGCTCACAGCGATTTAGGAAGGTTATTAATGGTGTATTGCAGGTATTGCATGGTCCTTCTGCCTCCATCCAGCCCTGGGTGCCCAGTGCACTTGGGGCTACCCATTCATTAGGGCTGCCATGATACCACTTCGGTTTTGCTGAAGTTCTGAGCTTTATCTGACAGCTTCTCTCCAGGGATTAAAAGGGCCCCAATTCAGCTTTAGGTCACCTGATCTAATGAGTCACTAATTACTGCCAATTTCTCATTTTTACATTGAAATACATGAGAGCTGAGTATGAACAAATAACCTCAAACTGGTAGGAGCAGGCCTCTGGCATTTAGAAGGAAAAGTTGTACCGTGGGCTTGGTTCAATCACTGATCTGTCAGATTGCTCAAGGCAGAGAAAGTAGGTCTCACTTTAAACTCATGATTGTACCTGGCAGTAATTGGTTGTGCACATGACTGAAGTGAAGTGCAAATGTGAGACCTTTGCTTATTCCAGAAGGAAACACAGCCTTCCAGGTTTGTGCTCTCCATCCTACATGGAAATGAGGAATCATGAACATTTCCTGCACACTGCACATCATCGTTGTCCAGATGTGGTATTCCATTGTGGTTCTGCTTCTCAGCCTTGCAAAATTACAATTTTGGGCACAGTCTGATAGGCCATCTCAGCTGAAGGTAGAGCTGATGTCACCAGCCAAATATTGTGTGGGAAGCAGAACTGAGAGAGGAGACACGTGAAGGTGCAGAAGAAGCAGGTTCAGGCTGCTGTTGCCTTTCTCTGCTGTGAAAACTTTTGAAATTTAGCTACAAATGTCCTTGCATGCTTTCATAAATCAGCAGTGCAGGTGGAACAGGGGTAACCCCAAAAGGAAACCATCACCCCCAGCCCTTCTCTATTCACGGTCAGCTCTGAAGCAGAGAGGGGTCATTCCAGTGGGGTGTGTAGTTCTTGCTAATTTAGAGAAGTAATTAAACCTGCCCTTTCATGTTTGAAGTATCCAACTAAGCACTTACTTAAAATGTCTCTCTGAACTGAAAAGAATTGGAATGAATTCTCAGTGCAGACAAACCTGCAATACAATTCAGGGTCATTTTTTGGAGGTGAAGATTTGGCTGGCTGGGCTTGGGCACGGGTGGATGATTTAACTCCAGGGACACTTTCAACATTTCTGGAGTAAATCCTTTCCTAAGCAGGCCATAACACACTGAGGAGAGGGGAAGACAGCAACAAGAAACGGTTGTCAGGAATATCACAAATTTGTATTTCATGGAACTAGGCACTGTGATGATTTGCTGCAGTTAATGAAAAACATTTCTGCTCGGTATATCCACCTGTCCCCCTTTGTTAAAAAAATAAAGAGTCAATCCAAAATGGGATCATTATCTTTAGTGGATGCACTTCACATCACTGAAAACAATTTCAGCTTAGTTAAATAACATGCAGCCTGGAGATTAAAGCTGTCTCCTGCTCAGCTGCAGAGACAAGCAGAGTCGTTGGTACAGAGATCACTTAGAGCTTGATTTTCCTTTCAGTAGGAACTTGATGTATCTTTTTTTTTTTTCCTGTCTGTTATTACATGCTACTAGGTTTTATTTATTTAAATCTCAGCCTCTTTGTGCTGACACAGCAAGGCATAACCAGAGATGTTTAGTAAAACTTAGATGAGCCCCTAAGTGGGCCACTTGTTCTATAAATCTTTAAATATTTCATGTTACTCCTTTAGAAATTGCTGTTGCCAGACTAACCCAATCTGCTTTGAAACGACTAGGGCATAAAATAACAGCTCTTTTAAAATTCTCCAGTGATACAGTTATTTGGTATATTTTTAGGGAATACCAGACCTTGTGGCCTCCAATGAAAGATCAGCTTTAAACTTGAAGAAGTTTTGCTCCGGAAGGAGCCGTTCTTTCCAGCCCCTGGACAGTGTTGGGATCATGTTGCTCTCCCAGGACATGGCCAGGGGAGCCTTCTGGCCCTTTGAAGTCAGTGGCAAAACTCCCACTGAATTATAATGGAACTGGGTTTTAACCTGAAGAAATAGAGTCTTTGTTGTCTTTTATCACCAAATACAGATATTCTCCCTGAATTAGCCTGGACTGGCCAGTCGTGGGAGAGATTGATGACTGTGCCAAGCAGCACGATCCCTGGAAGTAGGAAAAGGGGGTTGTGTCTTATGAGAGAGCAGAACTTCAGGAAGACAAATTGGATTAGACTGTTTCCACAGAAACTCGGGAGAGCATCATGTGTGGGCTGTTAATGGAAACGCTGCTGCCTGTACACATCCTCCCCTCATGATAAATGTGACACAGCCCTTGTGCAAATGCAAGTTGTTATTACATTAATAGGAACTGCTCCAGCACAATTAAAGCTGTGTTCATTAAGGAAGCCAAGCAGGAATGGTGCTGACCAAGCACAGAATTCCTGGGAAGATGAGGATGTGTAGCCCCTCTTCCCTTCCCTGCAGGGTCCCACAGTCAGGCATCCGTGGAATGGGGCTCTGGCTCCGTGGCTGCTCAGCCACCTCGTTTAAAGGTGTGAACATCAGTGACATGAGACTGAACCTGCAGGGCGAAGGACAGGGAATGATATTTGATAATCCTGGGGAAGCAAAGCCAAAGTGATCATGTTCTCTGGCTGTGTTCTAGTTTCCACAAGAGCTTTGAAGCATATAGACATACTTCAGCCAAATTTCATAGTAAATAAGGACTCATTGAGTATGAAAATTATCAGGAAACAGGGCTCTGTGTAAAGGATCTTATTGGTGCCATACCTTAGGGGAAAACTGAACATACACTGGCATCTTTTTAGGAGCCATAGCAAAAGAGAGGGACTGCACCCTGGTGACTTCTTAGAGCTTCATCTGGGTCTCACAACTCCATCAGCTTCTCCACACAAATCCATAGCACCAAGTTTTCCCTACATCTTTACTCAGATAATGACTTTTGGAAAATGTCTTTGAATAAGACTAAACAGAAGCACAGCCAGCCAGCTGTGCCATTTCCACCAGGAGAAGGAGCAGAGAGAAGAGCTGAATGAGTGAGTTCCTGGATTGTCTCTTGATGTTACAAGGTGTTTGGCACCAGTGGATTCAAAGGTGTTCCTGTTCCTGCCCTTCCCAGCCAGCTGTACCTCATGTACAGCTATGGATCCCAATGTACAAATATGTTTATGGGGCTGCACTGGAAGCCAGTTCATAGTATTTTTGTTTTTCAAAATCTGAAGGTTTATCAGTTTATTCTTGTGGTTTGATTTTTTTTTTTTTTTTTTTTTAAATAAGGTTGGTCACTGTCCTGTCCAATTTGGCACATGTGTTCCATGGAGGTAACTCTTGGAGATTAAATCACCAAGCCTCAGGAAGGCAGTGATTTAATAAGCTTACAGCTACAAACAGCAAGCTACAGCCCTAAGGAGGTTGGAAGTACCAGGAAAACAAAGGAACGACACTAAACCAGTTTTCACAGATTTACTGCACATTGTTTTGTCTTGATTTTTACACGAGTGAAAGGGTCAGTCATAGATGGAGCCAAAGCAATGTGCTCATCAGCACAGGATGGCCACACACCGAGCCCTCTCACTGAGGCCCCAGCAAAGCTGTGTAGTCTTTGCATCTTTTTTCCCCGACTCTGAAAGCCAAAACTACTTCTATTCATTTCTTGCTCTCTGTTTCTCTAAAACAATACTTTAAAGACTTGTTGTGCATGTAATTCCACCAGCTGTGATGTTGGGAAGCTGGGGTTTCTGCTGGGCCAGAGCAGTAATGACTACTGAAGAAAAGCAGCTCATTCATGTAACTGAAGCCAGCCTGTTACAGAGGGGCAGCAGCACATTTCTGTCACCAAATCTCAGGGATTTGATAAATTACCTCATGTTAATACTGGTACTGATGACTTAAAAGGGGATGTTGATGATTGGTTTTAAATTAAGGGAATGGTGTTTGCTCCTCTGTGAAGGCAGAGGTCGGTCAGCTTGGGCACTGTAAGCAGTTTTCTCTAGAAGGAATTCACCTGCTTCCCAGGACAGGGCCGGCAGTTTGGGCAGCAGGGGCATCTAACCATGGGACGCAGTGGTAGCGCAGAATGGCAAGGACAGAATGATAAATCTCTTTTTAGTTTCAGAAAAGCAATTGTGATGGATGACTGTGTGGGCTCCTTGAGTATGTCCTGGGCCTTTACCTCTGGAATTGCCTTGAAAACAGAGAGAAATGCACCGTGGGTCTCAGCAGGGATGTGTGAGTGTGAAACTGGAGAGCAGCTTGGAGTAGTAGGTACTGACAGCTACAGCTGAACACTCCACTGAGCATATGCAGTAAACAGGAGGGGAGAAAACTCTGGGAGAAGTTACACACTGCTGTTAGTTACTTCTCCTGTATGTGCCCCTCCATGCCTCTCTGAGCCACCAGACTGTGATCAACACAAGCTCTCTGTGCAAGCACAGGCGTCCTCATCCATCCCCTTCCCCTCGTTTCCTCACACGCGCTCCAATCCGCTTTACTGCTCCCCTGGTGTCCCTTTATTTTGCACTGAGTGGTACAATATGATCCATTCTGGAAGCACTTCTTGCAAACAGTAAAATACATTTTCCCTGAAGCCAACATCTTGCTTCACATTTGCACCATAAAACACCGAGCAAAGCAGAGGAAAGTTCCAGGCAAACCAATTGGCTGGAGCTGCTCTCTGCGTCTTCCTTTGTTTTTCTTTGGCTGATTCTGTTAAAATTTAAGGTGCTACACAAGAGTCTGGGGCTCAAATGACTGTTAGCTTTGTTTGATCATATATCTAATTTACTTTAACATGGGATCCTGGCATGGGTTTCTTTAAGAGACCGAATCAATTTTATGCTAAGTGATTTCTCCGAGCAGATTTTTTTTTTATTGTCCCCTTTGCCTAAAGTAAATTAGAGTGATAGCTGGAGCAACCAGGGAATGAAAAGGAGTCAAGTCCTCAAGTCACATTAGCAGGCTTGTTGAGGCCTTTAAACAATCATCACCATCAAAGTACTCCATAATAACTGTAAAAAAGCTAATCACAGGTGGCAGTGGGCGTGAAATGTGTGGCTCTGTGCTCAATCCTTGGGATAATGGGGGTATTCATGGGATTTCTAGAAGGACTCCTTTGTGCAGCGAGTCATGTGCCTGCTGAGCTGAAAGGACTATTTTGCTCAATTTGTCTAAAAGCGCTGGCTTATGAGATAGCTGCAGGGGTTTCACTGCTCAGGTTGTTTTAGCCCTTCCCACGCAGAGAGATTTTGGTCCAATTCCAAGACCTTGTCTATGCTGGGAACTGTCTCCAATTTCAGGGAGGGGAGCACGTTACCGATCAAGAGCCAGGAGTGTGCGAAGACCACCAGCCTTGCTGGGCAGGACCGGGGGCTTTGGCTCTGCCTCTTCATGGATGCTCAGCTTGAGACATTCGTTTTCCCTCCTTGGCAGCACTGGGAGCTCTGAGCCCTGTGAAGCACCTTGAAGTTGAGGTTCTCAGCCACTACTGAGATTTAATTCTTGAAGCCAGGAGTACTTAAGGCTTTCAGTTTGGGGGCAGAGTCCCAAGGTACACCAGGTTTTTCTTATGATCTCTTTCATTGCAAAAAAACCCCTCCAAACAACCTCTTGGTGATTTCTAAAGAACCATCTCAAACCATGGAAATGTTTTTAATTGTGTGAGACCTGCACAATCTAGAAATATTTTCCTTCCTCACTAGAAATAGTTAAAAGAATGCCTGAAAAAAGAAATCTGTTACCTAAGAGATTCTCAAAAGAGGAGAGTATTTTTTACATTACTTTACTTTTTACATTACCTTTACTTTGAAATGGAAATAAATATTAATTATCTAAATGCACCAAATAGTTAACTACCATAATACATTTATTTAAATTTCAGTCAGTATCTGGAGGTGAAGCAGAGACCAATGCTGTTTTCTACCAAAAAGCATGAAGCTAATGGTTGGGTGTTAATTAATATTGCTATTAAGATACAGTGTGAAGATTTTAAGTGATATTTCATGTCCCTACGTGTAGTCTCAGAACTCAGGAGAAAAAGAGGAATTGGAAGTTTAATCCTTCATGTTATTTTGTGTGGTCTCCATTATATTAAAATGGGCTCTAGTCAAGAGCTTTCCAGTTTCAGGTAAGGCTAAACCAAGTCAAAAACCTGTAAAGAAACCATTCCCGGGTTGGTTTCCAGGTTGCATCACCACAGTGGTGATCCTGGTGGCTAACTCTTGTAGTTATGTCAGTATCATTTTTTGAATGCCAGGGTATTTTACTGGCAGGGGAAGAAGCTTCTCTTTCAAGTGGGAATGATGATTTTGGCTGAGGCAGTGCAAGTGTCACAGGGGTCTGAGTTCTCACCTGATACAAGAAATACCTCCCGAGATTATGTATCAGAACTTACACTTTCCTCTGCTTACTTGTTGACAGTCTTCTCATGGAAAACGTCCTTTTACCTTTCCTCTCTCCCTTCTCCCTTTGTCCTTTTCCTTTCTTTCCCCTTTTCCCCTTCCCTTTTCCCTTTCCCTTCACCCCGCGTCACCCTGTGCTGCTGACAGCAGGGTACAGCTCCTGCTCTTTGCCACAAAGAAGTTCATGGTGTTGATACCAAGTTGTGCTGAAGCAGGGAGTGGCTGGGAGGATGTAAAAAGCAGGTGAAGAACTGGGATGAGCTGTTTCTGCCTGTCCCACTGTCTCTCATATGCACACAAATCATTTAATTGTGCTTCCTGACACCTGAGTCAGCCGCTGCTCTGGGGTTCTTTTGCTCTCCTTAATTTTTCTCTCTGTCTCCTTCTACCATTAACATAGCCATTATTGAAAGAGAGATCCAAATCCTTAATTTCTGATTTAGATAACAGAAGAATTTTCTATCCATCCCACATCACCCCAACCCAAATGATCACAGTGTCTGGAATGGCAAAATTCCAGCTATGATCTTGAACCTGTGTCACCTGCAGAGCAGCGCAGTTCTTTTGCTGTATTGCATTCCAAGGAGTAAATTGTGGAATGTCTCAGTGTGCATAACCTGAGGGGTTTTTCTGGAACTGCCTATGGAAGTCCCTAGTCTTGCTAACATTAAGCTGAGCCATTCTTTGGTAGAGCTCCATGGATCAATTTTAGGATTTGACTCCTCCCTGTGCTGATTTGGAGTGGAACTCTGGTTCAAAACACCTGGCATTGTTACGTGCTGTTTGCCTGGCGCTGGAGGCAAAGAGCACAGGTGAAATCCTCCCTTTGCTGATAACGTGGCAAAGCTTTCATGGATTTCTGCAAAGCCCAGAGTTCCCCACCAGTGAACTTGCCAGCTGGAAAGTTATCTCAAAGTCGGGAACATTTCAAAACAAATTCTCACCACTTCTGCTGCCCTAGAGGATGGTATCAGTGTCCGTCTATTTTGGACACCCATAAAGCTCCTTTGTAGGTGAAATCCTTTTCCTTTCTTCTGTTGCTTGTGCAGTTTGATCCTGCACCTTGCAGCCATTGCCTATTGAAGGTACACGTGCTGCTCCATTCACCGCCGCAGCCTTTGAAGAGTTAAGCTCTGCAGTCACTCAGAAGGTGGACTTCTGCTTTTCCTCAAGTCTCTATTCATCTCCAGGAACTGAATTTTTCATGCAGTAATTAAAATTTGTAGGTCAAACCTCCCATGGCACCGTTTTCTGCTAATATGGGAGAGCAACGGTCGGATTCGCTTACGCTGCTCTTCGCCGCACTGAGATTTAAAGGATGAAGGGTGACATTTTCCCCCATTTTGTAAATTAATGCCATTGATCTGCCTAACAAGAACAAAGTTAGGCTTCAAAATACCAAATGATAAAGAGATTAAGACTTTAAATGGCTTTCCAAAGACAACCTCTATTGTAAGATTCCAAGCAGAGTATTGAACTTTCAATTAGAATTTCTAATGGGCTATTGACTTAAATGGATAAAATGTTGCAAGTGATAGCTTTCAAGATGACAAAAATTGCTTAGTACATTCTGGAATATTACTTTATGAAGCAAATACTGTTCTGGAGGCTGAGTAGTAATAACCCAGGCCCCGGGCAATATTGTTCTGTGTCTCTGTGCGGCAGTTTTTCAAAATTGAACTAATGCATTTTGAAACATTTTCTCTTTTCATGTTTTGTAAATCTTTGGGAGTGTGAGGTACTTTAACTTTCATGAAAGAATCTTAAATCTCTGGTGATGTAGCTATGATTGCACTCCTTATGAAACACAATCCATCTACTCCAACGCTGTATTTTCACACGTTCTTCCATCTGGGGCACAAACAATGTGCCCACCTCGTGTGGCTGCTCCTGACTGTGCTCCAGAATGTGCCTATTCTGCAGTGCCTGTGCTGCAAATAACAGCTGAAACTCTCCCAAATCATCCTGGCACTTTGCACTGAATTGACTTGAAGGCTTGTTATGAAACACTAGCTCTAGTACATTTTTCAAAGGATATTTTTCAGAGACTAGCCAGCCCTTTCCAGGATAAAGGGTTAATATTATGCTTATGTTACAGTGCATTAAAAACTCTAATTAAAACAGCATTACATTCCCATCTGCCAATCTCCAGTAATCTTCTTTAATTGCAGTAATTAAACTATATTTACATGTTCAGAATACTTGTAATTTAGCAAATTGCACTCTCTGCTCTACATTTAATCAAACAACCAGTTCCAGTATATTTAGTGTGGAAAGAAGTAATTTCAATGTTTTGATTACTATAGCAGATTTGACAGAGTAAGTGCCCCTCTAGTAGAGACTTTGAAAGGGAAGGCAAACATGAAATATAGTCCTGTTCTGATTGTCATGTGAATGCCTAATTACATGTTAGAGGATTAACTATTAAAGGGTACACACTGTTTCGCTTGATTTTTTAGGCACAGCTGACATAACAGATAATAAAGGTTGCCTGTTTGGGGCTGTTTGGTGGAATATGTAAGCTTTTTATTATTATTATTAGAAGCCTTAAAACCGAGTATTAAATCCTGTGAGTTAGTAAGGTCTGAATGCCCCCCATCTTTACTTTAAAGACGTAGGTGAATTGAAGATTATGTTCACACTGCACTGTTGGCAGCTGGTTTCCCAGCTCCTTCCCTTCCCCTAAACCTCTTTTTGGGGGAGGCAGGGTTGTTATTCTTAGAATGGCAGTTCCCGGGTCGCTCTGTCAGTGCTTGTTGAGGTTTTTTGTATGCAGTGGCCTGGGGTGGGCAGGTTCTCGGTGCAGTGCTGGTGCTGTGCCTGTGCCCTGGGAATCAGAGGCACTGAGGTGTCCTCAGCTGGTCCCAGCCTGACTCAGACGCTCGCGATGCTGACGTGCAGGTGGGTGGCAGTGGGTGAGGGAGCTGAGAACTTCTGCACAAAGGGAGGCTTCTCTTGTACTGCTCATCTCCTCTGTGATCTGGGCCTAGAGCGAACTTGAAAAGGGGATTCCAGTACCAAGCACCTCTTCCCCAGATAAGTCGTACAAAGCAGAAGAAATTCCTTCTGATCTGCCAGCACCAGACGTGCTGGATTCGGGGCCAGCCCTGCCGGCAGAGCCCGTGCTGGGGTGGGAGCTCTGCACCTGCCAGGGCCACCCACGTCCCCCTGCCAGACCTCCCCACCCATGGCCCTGTCCATGGATGTGCAAGTTCAGTCCCCAGACACCTCTGGGACATTTTACTGCAAGTTCTGATGACAAGTTTGGTCATTTACAGAGGTGAGGTGTCATACCACTAACGTCGGTGGGGAGTGTACCTGATGCCCAGAAGATGTGGGTGTGGGTGTTAAGGACAGCAGTCCTTGCAGGCTTTGGGACCCCTGGAATTCCTGGCTGGCAGAGGAGGCCATGGTGAGCGCTGGCAGAGGGCACAGGAGTGGTTCCAGGGAGCAGGGGATGCCTCTAAGGAGCTGCTCTTGGCAGACCCAGTGTGGAAGGGAATTGTGTGCGCAGAGCTGCAGCCAGGGTGGTTCTCTGCAGTGGTCTGGTTACAAATATATTGCTTTTGTTCCAAAGGCAGCCAGAAAAGCCATTAAAAATCCCTAGCTCTGACTGATTTTCCTTATTAAAATGCTCTTCTACCAACATCCTCCTTCCCTGGACCTGACCTCGGACACCCTTACCCGTGACTGGTTCTGGGATTTCTTACATCATGCTGACTTCATGCATTTCAAGGAGGTACCTCCTGCTTTCCACTGCTGAGATGTAAAATCAGGTCATTCCCAGGCAGTCCCTGGGTCTGGGTCACTGCCTTTATTCCTGTGCAATGCCAGCAGTGAAGGCTCTGAACTGAACCCTTCCAGTCAGATCTGTCTCTCCGTGTAATCACACGGTGTGGCTTTGCTCTCTGTTTCAATCCACACCCCCAGTTTTCTGGTTTAGAATTAGAAGAATGTATGTTCTAACAAAGCCATTTAATCAAGGGGAACATTTGCTGTATTTACTCTGACTGTGCATTTTTATATATATTTTTTTTTTAATTTTCTAGAGTAGTAGATGATAAAAAAATTATTACTAGACCTTTTGAGCCATATATTTAAAAACCAAGATCATAAAGCTTGAATTTTTAAAAAGAACTTTGGCCCTACTGTGGAAGATGTAAAGAAATTAGTCTAATTCTAATAATTTGTTATTATTTACTCCTGATTTACGTGAGTATGGCTGAAGCAAGAATGGCAGCAATGCTGTTCGTTTCCTCTGTAGCCACCATCGTGGAGTTCACATCCATGAGAGACCTGCCCTGCTTCGGATTTCTCATTACACTCCATGGTGTTCACAGTGAGGATTTCAAGATGGGTCTTCTTAAGCCTATTAAAAATCAGAATCATGCTGGTCATACGTTTAAATAGATTTAGTTTAGTAGCTTCAGGGGAAAGTGGGGATGGGGAGATGAATAAAATAAAAATCTGATATAGAAACATGTCTGGTTTTTCAAAGGTTTTTGCAAAAAAAATAGAAGTTCTGGCATTTCAATTTGCACTAATTTCACACATCATCTTAGGGAGTGCAGGGTTTGGGCCCCTGCCAGACTGGCTGAGAATCCTCTTTGGATAGGCACAGTTTATGTACTGAATGGATGCTGCACCACATAGATATTTCCTAATATCTTTCATTAAACTTCCAAATGGACACTAAGTATGTAAATACAGCAAAACTCAAAGCCTGGCTTTGAATTTATATTTTCTAGGAAAGCTTTTAACAGTGGTAGTCTAACAATATTGTGCTATGTCTGGCTTGCCATTTTCAACGAGTAGCTTAATGAGTTTATTGTATAATGAAGGACTCTGATTTATTAGCTTTTCATTATGCTCATTCCATCAGCTTCCTGCTAAATGCTCTAACCTTGGCAGAGATGTCAGTCTTTATCAGGTGGTATCATTGCTTTTTAATAAACTCTCCTCCCACGTTGATAATATTACATGTGAAATCCCTTCTCCTGCATTATTCCCAAGGGAAGGAAAAAGTATATTTATTGCAAAGGCTGCACTGAAGCAGCGCAGAGAATTCCTAAGCAGTTTGGTGCTACCCCTTGGACTTCCTCAGGCAGAGTGGGCAGATTTGGAGGCTGCAGGTTGGTCCTTTGGCTGCTCCCCTCAACTGGCAGAGGATTGAGCCCATCCTCTCCACACTTTAATTACAGCAGAGTGCAGCTGGTTTAAAACTGGCACTTGCAGGTATTAACAAATATTTCTTTAGCAGGTATTTAATGATCAACTCTATTACAAGAATTAACATGGTGATGGCACACAAGGAGAGGGGGGAAGGAGGGTAAAGTAATATTTTACAACCTGAAAAATTAAGCACTGAGATAGTTAAGGCCCAGCCCTCATTAGCTGAATGGTAGATTTTTCTAATTAGTTCTTTCTAGTGTAATTAGCATGGATGAGTCTAATCATCTCATGTGAAACCAAATCTAATGCTTGGGAAGGAATGTCCTTGGCCTCTCTTTCAGACTGATTCCAAGGATTTTGTGTGTTTCTGCTGAGATATTCCTTAAAGAAACAGCAGCCTGCCTTCCTAATGAAGGTGGGCTGGGAGGAACGGGAAGACTTGGACCTCATCATGCATTTTTATGGAGGCCTAGAGGAAATTCTCCCATGAAAACAGGCAATCCTCATGTGGCAAGTGAATCAGATGTGGGCAGTAGCTGTAAGAAGGCCAAAATCATCAATGAAATTTTGAATCCACATGAGAAGTGAGTGTTCAAACATTGGACTTAAAACCCCAGTTTTTCTGAGCTCCATATTTCCCTGTAGAAACATTCTCTTCTGTTCTCCTTAGAAATGAACACAGAAAGTGAAATGGAAAATAGAGCTTCATTTGCTGCTTGTGTAGCTCCTCTTGCAGTGAAACCCAGACAGAATTGCATTCCCTTTGTTGTCAACAGTCTGAGCAAGGGAAAACAATATTGAGTCTTGTTGCAAATAATTTTGTTTATAGATTGCTATCAACCCTCACTGTAGAATTAAAGTATTGAAGTCAGTAAAAATGTTGAGTTTACCCTCTTTTTCTTTTTTTTTTTTGTTTTAGAAATCCAGGCAGGAAGCTCAGTTGGCCTCATTTTGGGCTGTGTTTGTCCTGACTGGTCTTCACCAGTAATAATGAGTTCATTTTGCAATTTGAAAATGTTTGGGAGGTTAAGGAAGTGCAGGGATCTGCCTGGTGCCATAGCACAGCACATCCATCCCCTCCTGGTGCTGTTCTGACACCGAGCACTGAGAGCTGCAGCACAGAGGCTCGAGGGACAAAGTGAAGGGCAGCACAAGGAGTGCCAAGGAGTCCAGTTGTGTTTTAGCTGGGAGCAGTGACATCACTCAGGACACTTCATCACAATGTGCAGGAGTATATTTAGCTCAGGCCCTCACTACACTAATTATGATTAAGTCTCAGCCAGTGTCATTTTGGACCCAGCACTTCTGGGAGCTGACCTGTGCCACTGGAAGTTCTGGATTCCTTTGTGTCTTTCCTGCATGATTTACTCTTTCCCTGACCAGACTTTGGAGTATAACAGCCCTCATTTCCTAAGTACTTGAAAGTCTTTATCTGGAAAATTAAAAGGTAAATACAGTGATTAAAGATATCTCCTTTTAAAAATACTTTATTCAAGCCCTGTCTGTGGGGTGTGCTTTTGCCAGTGGATTTACTGGGAATGCTGTCACCTGCTACTGCATTTACCTGCTAATGAGCTCAGGTCGTTTGTTTTGGAGTGAAAGGGAGACAGGTGACACTGGTGTGGCTGTGACAGAGGTGGCTTCCCCAGGGCCCTGGGAGGAGGGACACAGCCCTGAGCCTTTTTTCCACAAAAGCAGTTGAATGCAGGTAAGCAGAGAGAGACAAAAGGTGCAGGTGATGCCTCTCGCTCACTCTGTGGCCTCGGGGTGGATCTGTGTGATGTGTTTTTCAGCTGAGAAGAGAAAGTCAGGTACACAATACACAGCAATTCCAAACCCTTTCCAGGGAAATGGAAACATCCTTGTTTCTGTGTTCAGTCCTCAGCAGACTCCTCACTGGATGTCCTTGGTATCACAGGTCCTGGGCACTGCTCTTCCTGAGGCCATCTGGCCTTCTGGATCTTTTGTGGCTCTGGAGAAAGGGATTTAGGGCCACCCCGATGGAAGCAGACAAACTGCTCCACAAAATCTATTGAAATGGCACTTAAAAACTAAAACAGGCTTAGGGCTGCCATTCTGCAGCCAGGAAAGAAGGAAGGCATGGTCTGTGACTTCATGGAAATGGCTGGATTCACAGGTGTTAGACTGAGGGGTTCTTTTTTAGCCCATTCCTGCTAAAACCAAGGAATGGTGTAAAATTGCTGTGCTCATCACCTGGTGCAGGACTGGATTTCTCCAGGCATCCAGCTGGAGAAATGGGAAATCCAGCTGGCATGTGAATGGTGGGATCTGTCTCTGGGGGAAGGTGGCAGTCCAGGGGGAAAGCAGCAAATAGCACAGAGCTTGAGCCATGGAAGCCCCGTGGGATTTATGGCACGGCAGAAGAGTAATGGGACAGAATTGAAATGTAGTTACTGATATTTTTATATGGAAAAGAGGAAATGAGATGTAAATAGTATTAGTGTAATACAATTTTCATGTGAGAGTAAAAGGAAAGCCAGGATTTGAGAGATTTGGAAATTGCAGTTACAGGATAAGTGATATTTGAAAGGATCCTACTTGATTTGATTAAACTGGAGTTCAAATGTCACTAGAGAGATGCATTACTTACAAGTTTTCCAGGGTTTTTGTTTGTGCATCCCAAGCCGTGCTCATCTCAGCCCTGGGCAGGGATGTGGGAGGGGGCTCAGGCTGGGAGGAAAGCTGGGTGCTGCCCAGAGGTGGGAGTGTGTTCTGCCCTGTGGTCACTGTGCTCCTGGGTTTGGATGAGGCTTTTGGAGTCCACTTGTGGTAGTTCCACAAAAAACCTCATCTGCTGTAGAATCCTGTTCTCTGGCTGGAGGTGTTTGGATCATGCCACATCCTGACCTCTCAGTGGCAGTGAGAATTCGAATTTGCTGCTGCTTCTTCAGGCGTTTTGGTTTCCATTCTGTCTATTTTCGCTGTGGCGAGGTGGTGCCCAGTGGTGGGGAGTGTTTGACAGACAATAACGTGGTCAGATCCTATATCCTGTCTCCTGCCTTTGCTCACACTGGCCTGGTGTCACTGGCCTGGCCCTGGGATGACTTCTGCAATGTAACAAAGCCTTTTTTACCCAGATTTTGCAGCTGAAGGCAGTGGGTTAGGTAAGGATTTTAAAGCCATTTGAGAGGAAGGTGCTTGATCACTTTGCAGGCCCCGGTGATGTCTCAGCACTGCTGTCTCTGGTTCCTGGGCTGCGCCAGTTCAGTGTTCCCATTTGCCTTCCCAGGCCTCTCTGTGTGACACACGAGTCCTGGTTGGGCAGATCCCTCCTGGGGAAGTCTCCTGCCCCTGTGACATCCTCCAGGTCCCCCCTGGCAGCGCTGGCATTTTCTCCAAGTGCACAGACCAGTCCCTGTGTCCCAGCCCCAGCCATGGGAGATGTTACACCGGCATCTGGCACTAATATCTGTTGTTGACATTTCGGGAATGAGAACATGAGCTATTAGCAAAGCTGTTTGCTTGCACCTAATTAATGTTCAAGTGTATACCCCTTCCTTTATCAGCCCTGCAGCAGCAAACCAGACCTGGCGTTATCTTTCGCCAGCTTTAAAACTTAATTATTTCCCGCCTTGGTGTTAAAGGCTGTGCAGTACAACTTGCTACCTTAATATAGATTTAATCAAGTTACCCAGCCTCAGAGTGGCTTGATGGCTCTTTAGCTGAAGTGACTGTATTTATATGTCAATAGAGCAAAATTTGGAGTGTGCTTTTTTGCTTTGGCAGGACACTGTGGAAATGAATGGATGGGTGAACACCTCTGTCTGGAACAGGCTTGGAGAAACACAGGCAATTTCGATTCATTCAGTCAAATTGCAGTGTTGTGCAAAAAGCACTCCAAACCTTTTTCCAATATTGCAAGAAGCAGCCCAGTGATGCTGCTCTGGGGTGCTCGAGTGGGTGTTTTCAGCTGGTTGAGAACAGAGCCCAGACCACGGGCACAGCAGCAGGGAGAGCATTTCCACCCTTGGCTTCACCTGAGGCAAGCTGTGCCTGCACGTGGAGGGGAGAGGGGAAAGAGACACGGAATCAAAACTCCTCATTGCTGAGAGCACTGATGACAAATTCTGTCTGTGGCCACTGTCAGAGACTTGACTTACAGGGGCTCCCAGCATACAGAGGATCACACTCGAATCCTGACAGGGCAGTGAAGCAGGTAATTGATGTAACCCGTATTTTCCTAAGAACTTAGTCCTTGTGTGTGATCTTTGTGTTTTTAAGTCTAAGCTGAATTCAACATACTTGAGTGCACAGTGGGTTAATGGCCATGGAGGGTTTCTTCTTTGGGGAAGCTCAATGTAATGTAGTGTGATACACCTGCTAAAGTGATTTTAAGTGGTCTCAGCTTGGTTTGCATTGAATCCTGCTTTAGCCCTCTCCTCTTTGCCATTCAGTTCAAAGATCAGCCTGTGAGTAATGTGCCCTTAAATAATTCAGAGAGCAAAGGTATGCTGCTGGCCTCATCACTAAAAATGATGTCCTGGTGTACAGTGTTTTGGGTTACTGTTCTGAAATAATCTCTGTGTGTTTGAATTCTTCAGCACCACGAGAAGTAGTGACAGGCTGGGAGAGGTGGCTGTTTGAGGATGCTTTTATAGCACAGACTTTTACACCTGGCCAGCAGATGCTCTTGGCTTTGCCTCCAACAAGACCTCGTAGATGTGGTTGTGATGTGAAGGGTACCCATGATGGATGTCCAGATTTATTTTACTGAAACCCCAGACATGGCTAAACCTGAACTTCAAGTGTGAAGGGCTAGTGTGCCACATCACTGCACTTTGTTTTTATCTGGACCTTGTTTTTAGGAGAAACCAGATTTTTATATGAGCTCAGGTCTATCAAGGCACATTAGCAAAAACCAGACTTTGAAAAGAATTTAGAAAGTCAGTGGCTGAGATTGTGTCACAAGACATCCCCTTTTCCCACAGCTGAGTACCTAGCCCTTTGAAAAAACATTCCCTAATTTAAGAAATGTTGAATCTTTTAATAGAAATTATGGTTGTGGGGGGTTTTTTTAAGGGGTTGTCTTTAACACAGGAAAGTATGGATGAGGAGAGGGAAAAAAGCTTAAACACATTGCTTTATGTGATTTATCTCTGATCGAACTCCTAGGAAATCTTTCCTTACAGAGGCTTCCTCAGAAGGTTTGTTCATTGTCAGACTCTGTAAACTGAGCAGCAAGCAGGTTACAGCAACCTGTGTCCTCTTATATACCTCTGTGTCCTTTCTGCATCCACCTGAACAAGTGTTGAAACAGCAAAGCCCCTGAGAGGCAGTAATAAAATCGTAACAAATCCTACATAGACCAGTAACCTCCAAGTTGTGTTTCATGTGGGACAATTGCCCTAAAGCCTAATTCAGTGCAGGAAGCGTGGCTGCTGACCTAGAGGAGCTTTATCCAGGAGCCTCTGGTTTCCCTTCTGCAGAGCAGGGGTGACTCTGCCCGTGTGGCTCCCTGGGTGCTCTTGCCCTGTGGAAACACCAAATGTTGTTGCCATGATAACCTGAATGTAAAACAAGTTTTTTCCACCTCAGAAATCCATGTATGACAAAAAAGACACTTGGCTACAAATGTTTGGGCTGCATTACATCCTTTGGATGCCGAAGGCTGAGGGTACCCAGAGCAGGTACAGTCACATAAATGCCTGCCAAGTGTTTATGGCATTTGTGTTGGGGCTTTCTTGGTACCTGTGCTGCACCAGAGGGCCCAGGAGCTCTCAGCCACGCACTCAGTGCCAGCAGATGCAAGGGCAGGTGTAGGGAGGCCAACCCAGCGTCACCATCCCAGCAGTGCTGCCTTTCCTCCCAGAGTCAGGCAGCCAGAACACAAATAGATTAGGAGGGTGTTTAGGAGGCAGCTGCCTATGGCAGGTCCTGCTGGCTTTTGGGGAGCTGGGCTTGTGAATCCTCTGTAGGGCTGGGGAGGAGGAGAGTGGGCTGAGGGGGGCTGCATGTGCTGGGTGTGGGGCATCTGGGGGTACCTGTGTATCGCAGAACTCCTCAGGCACCATTTGGTTGGTCACTTTTCATTTCTTAGAAGTGTATTTTCGCTTTTATTTTTATTCTTGGAAAAGTAAGAGTGGCCTGAGATTGGAAGCTGCCTCAAATTGAGTCACGGCAGAATTTATTTTATTAAAACGGCAGTACAAACATTTTCATTTCTTACACATTCTCTGCCAAATTATGCAGCACGGTGCAGTAAATTTGAGACATGCTAAGGTTTTGCATTAGGCAAATAAAAGAAGGTTGAAAGAGTTGGTTCTGTTTTTTATCATGGTTTAGCATCAGACATATCTCCTTTCCCTGTAAGTTAGAGCTGTCTGTGTAACACTATTGTCATCCACGAGGGATCTGGAGGGCAGCACTACAGATTTAACATGCTCAGGGAAACCAATACTGAGCTATCAACCGATACATGACACTAATACAGGGTTCACTTTTACACTCAGCCAAAAAGAGAGAGAGACAGATTGTTCCAAGTTTAGACAAGCTGTAAAATCCTTTCCTAGCAGGTACTGCACTGGCCAGCCCTTGAGACTGTTCTAATTGCTTTACATCTGTACAAAGGTTCCTTGTAATCGGGCTTTCTGCCTCCATTTGTCTTCTTTTCAGCCTCTTAGTAAAGGCCTTAATTGGTCTTAGTGGGGCTTTTCTCAGTTAGTGCAGCCATACCTTAAAGGCTGAGCAAGTACTGGCGTTACCTGGGGGGGAACGGAGGGAGCAGAGGAGAGACATCAATACTTCTTTGCCTTTAACACTGTAATTAAAGACCTCAGAGCAAGGAACAGATTTGGAGAAATTTTAGCTCTTTGGGGGATTTTGAGACAGATCAGACAAAACAGAGCCAGGGTGGAATTCTCTAGAATTTCTCCCTGCTTCATTTCTCTGCGAACAATCATTAGCCTTGTAATTGTCTCCTGGTAAACTGCTGTATCAGGTTCCATTTTGTCCTCTTTAGAGGATCGAGTTGCCTTTAAATCAATAGTTTGAAGTACTGGGGGATGTATGTGAAAGGAAGTGCCCTCCAATTTCTGTTTCTTAGCTACTAATTATTTAATAATACATTTTATTGCCTATTAAAATGTGGCATAACTTGCTTGTCAGCAAAACTGGATGGAACATAATCATTTGAGAAGGATAATTGGCACTTTTGCAGATGGCTTTTATTGCAAGGCTGGTTTGTTGTTGCAGGAGCTCCTTGCCAGGTTTGCTCACGGGCTCTTCGGGGCGGTCAGTGTCAGGAGCGGGCTCCTGCAGCACAGCTCAGGCTTTCACACTGAGTGGTGGCACACGGAGAGTTTGGGGTGCACGTGGCCTTCTGCCGTAAGAGCCGCTGTGGTGCCCGGAGAGTTCCTTCCTTCCACTCTGGTCTTTATAAGAGCCCTTGTGGGTTTTGCCACCACGCTGCCATTTGGTTACTAGATATAGCAAAATAGGAGAATTTGTTTGGCTAACTGATTAATGGAGGTAGGTAAAGCTGGGCTGGGGGATTGTCTTGAAGTTATTTTGATATTATTATTATGTTTTGGTGCAATGAGAAATGCATGTGTGCTTTTGGCTGAACTCTGTGTAGCTTGGACAGTCAGTGTGTACAGTGACACTCTGGGTGCTCTGCAGTGCCTGCCCTGAAGTTTAATAGCTTTAGACAGATAACTGGAGGTTGACTCACTGCCCTCCCATTGCTTCGAGGTCCTTGTCATCATTAGAGTGACTGGGTAGAAAATCTTTTAAGAAGGCTGTGCCTTGGCCAGGGGACAGGTCCGAGGGCTGTGCTGCAGGCCCTGTGCTGATGGTCACTGGGGTGCTGATGGTCACTGGGGTGCTGAGCTCTCTGGGCAGGTGCTGATGGGCACTGGGGTGCTGATGGTCACTGGGGTGCTGATGGTCACTGGGGTGCTGAGCTCTCTGGGCAGGTGCTGATGGTTGGGACTGAGGGGATCAAAGAGTCTGTGCCAGGGCTGAGGAGCTGGGGGAACTCTGCAACAGGGACCCTGCAATTTGGGCACGAGGGAACTGCTCCTCAAGAATTGCTGGTAGACAAGAGGCTCTTCCTTAGTTTCCAACAACCAAACTTTCCAGGGTGACCTTTGAATTCCATTCTGATTCTTCTGAGGGAATGGTCGTGTTGTGTAGGAAAGCTCTGGTTTATGTTTATTTTAAATTAAACGAAGAAGAGACTGGAACAGGCTGTTTCTTATTAAATACTCCTGCAGTTAAATTCTGGTGTTTTTTTTTCCTCCTGGAGAATGCTTTTGTTTATAAAGAAGTGTTCCCTTTTCTGTCATTGTTTTGCTTTATGTCCCATGAACTGGCCTTGTTTGAGGAAAGGTTTTTTAGACCAGTGCTTGTGGCAGATCCCACTTCAGGCTGCACTGGCATCACTCAGTTCCCTGCTTGCTGTCCCAGGTTCATCATCCCCTCTAATGGTTTCAGGCTAGAGCAGTGTTTCCATTTTCTGCAAAAGAGCTTTATTGAGTGTCACTGTATTCTTTGGGGAAGTGTTGGGAATTCAGGAGTGGCAGTTGTGCATTTCTTCAGAGTATTGGAAGTACATAATCCATGGGAGCTCTGTAGCTCACATTACATGGTCAAAAGTAGTTGGAATTAAATAGTGCAGGTGAAATTCAGTGTCTTCTTGGTACCTGTTTTTGATGATGTCTCCAAATTGCCTCTTCCTCACAGCAGTCAGAGAACAGAATCAGAGATGCTGCTGTTCTTGCCCACAGCCACTCCTTGTGAAGTGAGTGCTGTGCAGTCAGCCCCTCATGGAGAAGTTAATGCACTACCTGGAACTGGTCCTCAAAGGGGATGATTCATTTACCTGGAAGTCATTTGTGCTTCATTAGTGAGGACAGGCCTGGAGCTGCCTGTTTCAGAAAGCAGTTGCTCTGTAGGCATTGGTTCCGTGGCACCCACAAACTGCCCAAGCCTCAGGTAGATGCTGTGGTACAGACAGGAATGGGTGGACAGGCTGGAAAAACAGTTTTTGTGAGTGTTAGTGCCTCTTGATGACTGAAATCAGAACAAGTGCATCCAAGAAATCCCATGTTTGCTGGGGTTTCACTGCACCTGTTGCCAGTGCAAGCAGCATCTCTTGGGGTCAACAGAAATCTCTTGTTGAGATTGTAATAGAGTCACTGTGCATGTAGACAAGATGGAAAATTGATCCAGTACACTTCAGCTGGAGTTAAATGAACAGAGCATTGTTAACCTGACAGCATTCTGAAGAATTCAGATATAAGGATTTTGCTTTAATATCTTATATTGAAAATTTGCTGTCAGACCCAGCTCAAAGTTTCTCTGCAGTAGAGGCAAATTATAAAGGTATTATTTTCCCCTAAGATGAGGAGCAGGTAGTTGAATTTGTCCTTCATCTCCCGTGTCTGCAGTTTCATCGACATGCCTGGTGAGTCCCCAGAACTGCTGTCAGGCAGTCCAGTTTCAGGTGGGGTGGATGAGGGAGCAGGAAGATGCAGGGTCCCAGAGCTGTGCTGGGTTCACTGCTGGGATTTCAGAGCACTGCCAGGAGTAATGTCTTTCCTTCCCTGCTCCCTGTCCCAGGCACAGTAGTCCCTGTTCCTTTGTCTTGATCCTGCTGGGCCTCTCCAGTGGGGGACTCACACTGTGGTGTGATGCAGTGGGCATTGGTCCAGTCCCAGCATTAAACTGGAAACCTGGGGCAAAGCAGCTGTGGAAGGTGTGCCTTGGCTGCCTCCAGCCCATTCCCATTCCCTGTGAGACCCTGACAGCCACTCAGCTCCACCAGCACAGTGAGTGCCTCCTTCTCCAGGGCCCTTCACTGCACCTTTCATGGAGTATAGAAGGAACACCAGTGTAAGCTACTCTGAACACCATTAGATGGCTAAAGTTAGATGGGGAAGTCTGCTTCCTGGCAATTAGAAATGAGCTAATAACTTCTGGAGCAGCAGCAGCCCAGAGAAATCCCCGAGCAGAACAAAAGCGTGGGGTGTGTGCCACAGGACAGGCAGGAGCAGCATCACCAATGCTCTGGGGAGGTCACTTGGCTGGAGGTGCTGGCTGGGGAGTGTCTGTGGGGTGAAGGGCCACACTTACAACATGCTTTGGCCTCCTGTGAACGACACACTTCCAAATTTTACTTGCATGTAATGTTTAAAAAAAAAATAATAAGCAGTGATTACAAAGAATCCACAGTGAATGTGGTGCTGTCATTAAAATCCCTGCTGCAGACAGTCCTTTTAACAAAAAGTCTTTCTGTTGGCTACAGTTGCACTGGTGAGGAGGGTTACTGAGGTTATTATTTGGGATACCTTCTGCATTTTTGGTGAGGTTTGAGGTACTGCCTGTGCAAACAAAGCATGGGAGCAGATGTGCCTCAGCTTGGGTCTGTAGGAGATCAGAGCACCAAGAAATCTCAGGATCAGATATTTTAATGTCATTTTAACAAATGATCCCAATGTACAGGAGCAAGGATGCATCCCTGAGCCTTTTGGGGCAGTGTGAAAGGCACGTGCACCCCTCCTGTGGAATCAGGTGTCAGTGATAGGTGGCAAGGAGGGAAGAGACGCTCGCTGGGCTTGTGCTCTGCACCTTTCCTGGGGTGGGTTATTTTCACATATTGTGAAAGCCCAGGATTGTGCACAGTCGTGTGCCTGGCTGTGAGTGCTGCCCCCAGCTCTGGGTCCCAGCACAGGGAGGACCTGGAGGTGCTGGAGAGAGTCCAGAGGAGGCTCCAGGATGATCAGAGGGATGGAGCAGCTCTGCTGGGAGGGAAGGAAGGCTGAGAGACTTGTATTGTTCAGCCTGGAAAAGAGAAGCTTCAGGGTGACCTCATCGTGGCCTTCCAGTGCCTGAAGGGACCCCACAGGAAGGATGGAGAGAGACAATTTACAATAGCTTGGAGTGACAGGACAAGGGGGAATGGCTTCCCACTGCCAGAGTGTAGGTTTAGGTTAGATTTTAGGAGACATTCTTCCCTGTAAGGGTGGGGAGGCCTTGGCATAGGGTGCCCAGAGAAGCTGTGGCTGCCCCTGGAGGTGTCCAGGGCCAGGCTGGACAGGACTTGGAGCACCCTGGGATAGTGGAAGGTGTCCCTGCCCATGGCAGGGCGTGGAACAAGATGAGTTTAAGGTCCCTTCCAACCTAAATCAGTCTGTGATTCCATGATTTGTAGTCATCATCTAACTGGAGGCCTGTAGATGTTCACTGTGTCATCTCTACATGCTGATCACTTAAAAAATGCAGGTCAGGAAAATTCTGGGGGTTGAGCTTTTCTTTTTACCAAGAGGAAAACATAGCCCTTAAACCAGTCTTATTAAGGTGATATTTGAGGAAAGAAATATAAATTTGCACAGCTTTCAAAAATAAAAGCCAGAGTTGACTTAACTGACTCGAGATACAATGACAAGTGGCTGAGCTGTAGCGACAGGTACTCTCTGTTAGGCACAGGGGGTGACAGACAGCACTCAAGTGCCTGAGTGACATTTTTATACAATGCAGACAAGCACTTGGCAGCAGCTTCCCTTTGCCATGGCTCTGTGTACGCCGATCCTTCAGCAAACAGTTCAATTAGCCATGGTCGCCCTTTGTTTGCTGGAACATCGTTGGTGTTATTTCCTGTTTACTGAATCTCTGAATTTTATTCCAAAATCCCAGACCAATTAGGCAGACTATCGAAACATTTGACTTTAACGTAAATCTAAGAACATGAAGTAGCTTTTTGTGCTAATTTTTGTTGCTGGGTCAGGCAGGGTTTTGCTGGGTTTTTTAAGTTTTGAGCTGTGTTTGAAAGCACCAGCTGTGAGTGCGGGCCCAGGCAGCATCCATCAGAACCTGATGGCTCCCTTTGGTCTGTGTTGGAAACAGCAATCACATTCTTAATCAAACTTGTATTAAACCAAGCCAAGGGAAGCAGCTCTGCTTTTGCATTTGCAAGACCTGGGTTTTGCAATGAACTTGGGGGTGAATTCAGGTTCTCGAGGGAATGGGCAGAGATTTTAATTCCCTAACAGTGCCTGAAACAGTCAATCCATGGAGCAAGTGGAGGTCAGGTGTCAAGACAGGCAGCTGCTGAGAGACAAGGAAGAGAAATAATAGGAGGGAAGGGGAAAAAAAACACCATCAAAGTGAACTGATTCACCATGTGAAGTTAAGTGAACTACATTACAACAGACATAGTGTCTGGAGGAACTAATTGCTCATGTGGTTAGGTAAGTCAGGTCTACCTGAGACCTTCTTGACTCTGGAAGCTATTAAATAGAACAGAACTTGCTAAAAGCAGAGAACTTCAAAAACATGATCTTTACTTTCCCTCCTTTCTCTCCCCCCCTTCCTTAAGGGAGACATTACTGATTGAGAGCAGATTTCAACAGCTTTTTTGGCAATACAGAAGACTAATCTGTAGTCTCAAGCAATTATTGCTGAAGCCCTGCTGATCTTTTCTTGAAAAGTCCAAAACCAGAGACATTTCTTAGCATATTAAAAAAGAAGATGATCTAGGTGTTGTGCAAGCTTTGAATCTGCTCCATAAAGCATTTTCTTTGTCATTAACACAGACGTGACTCATTGCTTGTAATACAAAATTTGACATTTATGTTGGTGGCAATTAAAAGTGGGTGAAGCGGTTCTGGCACAAACAACCAGCTTGAAAGTGTGTAGTGAGCAGAGAATACTTCTTTTTTTTGGTATTCAGAGTAAAAATGTCTGGGTGGCTTTGGAAGGAGTGGGAAATAGGTGTTCATCCGTATGTGTGCCTTGGCTCAGGTTGGAAAGGCACGCCATACACCGATGGAATTCCTCCAAAATGAAAAGCTCAAGTCATGCCATTGTATGGATTTCTGAAAGCGTAGCACTTATGAACATGTCATTTAAACTCACCTGACTGAATAGGTAAAGCTAGGAATCCAACTTTGAACACCCATGTCTGACTGGAATCACTGGGACAGAGCAAAGGTTGATATTCTTAGGACATTCCCAGTTACTCTGTGACGCAGCAACACCGAAGTTCTCTGGTGAATGTCCTTGTGCTGCCATTTTCTGCTCCAAA
The DNA here is from genome assembly GCA_013397115.1 of Edolisoma coerulescens. NCBI lineage: Eukaryota > Metazoa > Chordata > Aves > Passeriformes > Campephagidae > Edolisoma > Edolisoma coerulescens. The sequence goes on from VWZW01007919.1 coordinate 59,249, forward strand.
AAGAAGCCAGCAACAACACCAGAGTGAGAAAATGAGAGTAATAGGGCAAAACGGAGAACATCAAAGGCTGAAGGAAATAAAAGCACTGGGCAACTGGTGTGGACTCAGTTTGATTTCTTGCCAGATTTTTATATATAGCCTGAGTATGAAAATTCCAGTGAACTTCCCCATACTTATTTTTAGTCTTTGCTATAAGGAAAGCATCTTCTTTCACGGAGGTCAGTGAGTGTATCAGAATTATGCCCAGTTCCTTTCAAAGGGGAGAATACACAAAAGGGAATTTTGCTGTGATTTCCAGGGGAAAACAGGAGAACTGTCTTGAGGATTTTGGAGGTAATTGCATATGGTGGGTTCCTCTTGAACAGTTTTCCAGGAAGTGTCCGGTTCTTGATTCTTAAAAAGCTGCTTTTACCAATGTAAGGAATATTTCCTGTGAGTTCTCAGAAGTTTTGAAAGCAGCACCTTAAAGTATTTGGGAAGAGTGAAAAACTTCCCTGTTGTGTCCCTGAGTTAGTTAAGCATCCAAGGAGTTTACGAATACAAGCATTTTATTTCCTTTTCAGCTCAGCTCAGAGGATTTTCCTACTGTGCAGACTTTGAACAGTAAAACTGAGATTACAAACAAAAAAATAACAAATACACTTAACACTGTTCTGGTTTTCAGTACATGGGGGCTATGGAGGTGATGGAAACTTGGTTGTACAACGTAAATTGTGCTGAATCAAACAGTTGTGCTAGCCAGCAGTGTGGGAAAAAAAAAACCAACCTAGAATTCCACCATGCCAAAGTCCACATCTGCATAAGGAAGATAGAAGTCAGGTATTTTAGGTTTTTCTTAGAAAACAGTATGTGATTTCCTTTTAGCATTGAACTTCTCTAGGCACAGGTTGAGTGGATGATTTGCTAGTTGTTCACTCTGTAAATAGTCCTTTTGTTGAAGTGATCAGGTTCTCTTGACATGACTTGGAGAGACAAAACGAGTACCATGAGATGGGGTTTTGTAGTGCAAGTAAATATATTTTATGTGTGAAATTCTTCTCCCTCCTACCCAGCCTTGACAGCACATTAAAATTGTTAAAATTAGCTTCTGCTGAAGCACATCACTTGTCTCAAGGAAGGATTGACATTCTGGATTTTATGTCTGCTTTTATTAGGTAAGGTAGTGAATAGATGTCCAGTTTAGATATCTAATCAATATTATAATTTAGCCAATAAAGCTGATGTATTTTTGTATCCTATGTTGTGACCCAGCCCCAAAGGCACAGAGGAACAGGACAAGTGATTCTGTAACAGGAATAGAAGAATAAAAACTGAAATCTTGAGGCAGGTATGTAAAACCTCTGGACTGGGACCCATCAAAACGGAAAGAAAACAGAAAAAAAAAAGGAAGCTCAAAGATTGTATCCAGTTGTGAAAAAAATAAGTGACCAACTTGTAGTTGGTCCTGGGATCATGAACATTCAAACAGAGCAGGGAGAACTTTGTCGCTTTTTTTATAATGAGATAACATGCACATAAAAAATAAAGGGTTTTTTTGTTTCTATTCATCAAGAAATTCTGGTGAGGGTAGAGCTGGGGATGAAAAAGTTTTCTGAAGCACCAGTGCATTTGGGTGTTTCTAAGTCTGGTATCCTCAGAATCAGCAAAAGAAGTAGGTGGGGTAATTTCCTTTATTCATTCCTTGTGGTGGCACTTAATGGGGCTCTGTTCTCTTAATTATTGATCTTAGCATTTCAGTAATCAGACGTGTGGAAGTGGGCACTATTATCTAGTAATTGACCATACTGGAGGGTTGACATGATGCTAAGAGTGTTTAACGTAGAGACAAGATCAATTATAAGATAATGGTTTCCACTGTAATGAGCTGGTGTAAGGAGGAAACTTGCTCTTAAGGCATTTATCAGGGAAGAATCCTAGGACAGAGCCACCACAGCTTTTCTGTGGATAAACTTAGGACAGCTGTTGGTTCACAGGGACTGGATATCCAAATAAGGTAGGATGATGGGGCTGATAAAATTTCCACAGTTGTTGTAAAATAATTAGCATAAAAGAGGGTGAATGAAGAAAATGCAAATTTCTCAAAACCAGGATCTTGTAGCTTTTGGGATTAAGTTACTTTTCAGAATCCAATAATTTTTCTATAAAGGGAAGTGAAAGAAGAGCATCTCTTTACCAGCAGACTGATAAGAAGGGTGCCAAGTCCTTAAAAAAGGGAAGGAACAACCCTCATTCAAATAAGCAACTGTGAAAACAACGTGCAGCTGCAGCCAGGAGGTTTCTGAGCCCCTGCTCGAGCTCTGCCAGTGCCATAAGAGCATCTCTGGCATGTGGTTATTAGTGCAGTGAGGACTTTCATTGTTGGGATTTAGGGTCTTGAATTTCAGATCCTCATACGGGATCAAGAAGAACTGGAGATGACAGGTATGATCAGCACTGTCACCACCAGAATGGAAGTGAATTAGGGAAGCCAGGAAAGATCAATAGAAAAACTCAAATTCAGGTATACAGAAAACAGTGTTTTCAGGGAGCTGTCATTTCAGATGCCACATCCTAATTCCCTTCATTTTCTGAATGCCTTGCAGAAAGAAAAACTGCACAATGAACACTGGTAGAAATAAAGCCCTTCTTCCTGGGCCTGAAATAAAAACTCCTCCAGCTGTCTGACCAGCACAGAATTTACAATCATGGCATGACTTGAATCAGTAAAAATGAATCCTGTTAGGTGGTTCTATTCCTGGCTCATACACATCCTAAAAATGAGGATTTGAGAGTGTTCAAAGGTTGCTCCCTATTTTTCTTTTTATTTTCTTTTGAAAAGTAGTTTCCCTGCATCTTCAAAGTGCTTTAATTTATAAAAAGTTATCGTATGCAACTTCTAGGATATGAGAATTGGGGGATAAAAAAACATTAAGGCAATGTATTTTCATGAGTTTATATATAAAAGTTACAGTGCTTTGCTTATATTGGTTTTCTTCTTGTACGAGATGAACAAAAAATGGCTCTTGCTTTGTTTCTCATTTCCCATTTTATACAGAACATTTGGAGCAAAACTACTCTGCCATCTTTGGTTAGCATTCAGCAGGCAGCTTCGGAGCAGAGCGAGCTTTTCTTTCTCAGTGTTCATCTGTTTGCCTCAGTCCTGAGCAAAGAGCTGCTTGTGGCTGTGAACTCCAGGCTCACATTCCCCGTGCTCCTTCCCCAGAGCTGGACATTGCTCTTTGTCCCCTCTCAGTTCCTGCAGACAGAGCTGTTTGGACAGGCTGACTTGGTTGATCTTGCAGGAAATACATTGCTTGAAGGTCTAGTTCAGGTTAAGAATGGGGTATAAAAGTGTCATACTTTTTTTTTTTTTTTTTTCCTAAATGGAAATATTAAAATGGAAGTAGAAATCCCTGAGCAGGAAACTACAGTACTCTTGGCTACAACAAAACTTTGGTTATTCTACAAAAAAAGCCTTTTTCTCTTCCTTCATCACTATCAGAACAATGCCACTCTAATGGACATTCTCCTGCTATTTGGTCTTTATTGGTGGATTTATTCATCTTGGATTACTGCAATGAGGGAAGGGACCGTAGGCTTGGCCTCCATCCTACTCCTTCCCCTTTCAGGAGCCCAGCACGTGTGGTTGGGGAGGATGCTAAGTTGGTTCTGCTGTCTCCAGTATGTACAAACCTCGCTGGCTGCAGGAAACGAGTCCTTGCTGCTCTTCTGACTCGTTAAACTGGGATTTGGGAGGCCTTGGAACGCCAGCTCCAGTTGGTGTGGTGGGGTGTGTGGTGTTAGTCATGGATTAGTTGAGTTTCTGGTGGTCCTACAACCTGGTGGTCACAGGTTTCACCTTTCTTAAGCAGGAGAGAGAGACAAAAAGCAGGGAACAGTAACAATTGCTTTTTTTACTGCCTTCAGCCTAACTTCTTCCAGCTCAGCCATCCACCAGTCTCCCCCCGTAGGGATGAGGGAAATGGCTGGGTTGTGATAGTCCATTGACCCAGTACTGTGGGTCAGAAGGAAATCAAGATGTTCCAGTTCCTCGGTTAGGATTTTAGTTTGGTACACCCTAAATTTCCCTGGTTAGATACTGATTTTATGTCTATAATGCTTTAAGGTTTTGAGGTTTTCCCCGATGCTTCTGACTGCGAGATCACAGTCTGACTTCACGGTGCTCTTGTAATTAACCCATGAAGATTAAAATTAGTGTCATTATCACTGTAACAGCTAATTGGTGCCTGGCTTACTCAGCAGTCCAGCACTAAGCAATTTAGGCAGATGTCCAGTGTTGCTACACAGATGCACACACTGGGTAATCCTAAATGTCTTTTTTGGAAGGTGTTTATTTTGCTGCAGCAATCGAATATACTGTATTCTTATTTTTGTGAGAAATTTAGTGGCTTTGTTTAAGAAATATAGTCTGTCGCTTGAAGTGCTGTAATTTAATTGTAAAATTTCAGTAACTTGGTGTCTGCAGAAGGGGAAGGTTCCTTTGCCCCTTTTCCACTGCACAAACCTCCTCTGAACCTGCGAATAACTCACAGCCCTGAGAGTGCCTGTACAGCACTGTGGGGCCCAGGGGATTTCTGTGCTGGATATAGACTGACTTGTCCTCTGGGACATACAGGATCTTAAAAAAAAAAAAGGAAAAAAAGAAAGAAAGAAAGAAAGAAAACCCATCTGCTGATGAAAGTAGCTGTCAAATTAGCAGGTCTAGAAGTTGTGTGTATTGTTATGAGCTGCTCAAGTTCACACCAGAGCGACCCAACCCAATCCGTCTTTCTCAGTTTACATTTTAATTGGCTTGTAGTTAAGTTTTTTAAACACTGTGAGACTGCTGACATACACTGTAATATCATGTGAATAATTTATAGGAGCTGTTCGAGATGAGCGGGTTTTTTGCCTCCTTTTTTTTTTTTTTATTTGATAATTGGATAAAAGAAGAGAGAGAATTGGAGGGGGGAAGAGCAAAGGAGAGGAGCATCAATCCAGCAGCATGTTGCTTGCTGGGTGTTAAATGTTTTTGCTGGTGCCTCTGACTGCATTTGGGATTTCACGGAGGTTTGTACAATGCAATCTTATTAATAACTGTTCTGTCAGGAGAGCACCCAATTAAATTGAATTGGGTTTATGGTTCCCTTTACATTTCTTAAAATGTGTGGATATAAAGCCTCTCCAGCGCGAGGACTGCCTAACAAGGATTGCGGGGGTTGAGGTTCAGTCTGAGTTACTCCTTTTTCCTTCTCTTATTTTAGAACTTTTCTGTTTGCAAATTGAGATCCAGCCCCTCCAGCAGGGCTTTGCTTTGCCCTTGTGGAGGCTGCCAGGGGCAGACCGGCTCCCCAAAAGAACTCCAAGCCTCTTTGGGGCCTTGCTCCTAGAAACAGGGACTGCTGGTCCTGTAATTAAGACTTAAGGGAGCATCCTGTTGCTGCCTTAGGGAGTTCAGAGTTTGCTGGGGCATCTTGAACACAACAGGAATACACTCTGGTAGTGGTTATAAACTGCCAAGAGCTGCTATTTAAAGAAAAACTAAGTCTCCTGTCAGCTGCTTCAGTGCATGGGGAGCACGGTCAGTTGAGGATGTCTTGGGCTTATTTGGGAAAGAACCAGAAGTTCAGCCCCGGGTCCCACCCTGCTCCTCCTCCCTGCTCGCAGGGCAGGACTCTGCTGGGCTCTCAGACCTGGGTTATTTCCCCATCTCCTGCTCCTGCCCCCGCGGGCTGCAGGGCTCTGCTCGGCTGCCAGAGGAGAACTGAGGCCCTGGCCACGTCCTGCTGCAGGCGGGCTGCAGGACATACAGAGCTGAGCTGTCGCCCGGGGCAGCTGCCTGGAGCAGGGCGTGGGGCAGGGCTGTGCTCGCTGCCTGGAGAGAGGGAGCCCCGGTGCCACAGTTAGCCCTTCATGTTTGATTTCCTTCTGCTTTGATTTAATCTCTGGGGATCATTTCAGCTGTTCACATGCGACTTCTGTGCACAATTTTGAGCACAGCTCGTGATTTGGAGAGTTAGTGTGTAGATATCCCAGTTATTGATACTACAGTTATAACAGATTTAAACTGTTGAGATCCTGTTGAAATGGATTTTGACCTAGAGGTGACAAGAGTACTTGTCATTTTACATGTGCAGCTGTTGCCCTTCTGTGAAATGTATGAAGACTTGCACTTTGGTAGCTCTTAGCTTCTGGTAACTGCCAAAAACCTTGAAAGACAAGGTCTGTACATTAAATTCTGCTTGTTTTCACACTGGACTTTGGGGTTTCCCCCCAATAATTTGCTTTAGCATTTGCACAACACGTCACTCTTTTATGTTCTGCTTATTTGAAAAGTCTTTTGTCTGCTTTGTAAGATAAAAAATCAGCTCCTACAAAAGCTTAGTGTTGTATTGTGCACCTGACTGTGAAGATCAGAGATTTAGGGGTCTCAGTGTGTTGACTATACCTGGAATGAATGTGTTGTTTTAAAAACAAAGACAACAGTGCTCAGGCAGAGTTGCATAATTCCCATGCTCAGGAAAGCCAGATGCACGAATTCCACGGCCACAGTGCTCCTGCCTGCGAATCTGAGGGAAGAGATCCAAGTCACAAAGGTCTGAATCCATGGAGATGAGCCATTTCAGGCCTGTGAGCTTTACCTTGATAAGAATGCCCAGAGCCTTAACCCTCCATTCTTCACACGTCCTGCGGTGCCTCGTTTTCCCAGCATATGCTGTGTGACATCCACATTAATCTGAGCGCCCCGCAGTACCAAAGCACAGCAGGATGAGTTAAGGACAGGCTGTTGGCCTTAACTTTCATCTTTCTGCTTTTGTTGCTGTGTGTCATGGATAAAGGTGACCTGCAAGGGAGGAAGGGAAAAAGCGCCTTCTGCCTGTGTCCCATTTGCTTCGTTAGGTTGTACAAAACGTTTTGAAAGGTTGTTTGTTTAGTTCTTGGCTGCCTTTTTTTTTTTTTTTTTTTTGTTCTCTTTCAGAGGTATCAGATTCAGACTTCTCTAGTTTTCCTAGGAGACGTAGTAGAGAACTGCAGAGCTCTTGGGATTAAAAGTCTAAAGCTCAGGCAGTTGAAAGGGGAAGAGGATTTTAGTTATAACATTTTTAACCTCTCGGTTCTTTGTTTTTGTTTGTTAGTACCAGCTCAGCACCACTCCTGCTTCATGTCTTTCACATTCTGGCTCTTTGGTTAAGATGTGAAGATCTCTCATTCCCACTCTCTGTTCCTCCAGAGAACTCCAGCAAACACAGATCTTAAACAAGCACCCTGCTCAGCCACCACATGGATCTACAGACTCCTGGTCTTTTCTCAGACATGCACACACACAACTGACATCTTTTTATTGTTTGTTGCCTACATTCTCTGCCACTCTTGAACTTCTTGAGGGCGCTCTCCTGAAACTCCACTGGTCTTATTTTCCCCAAAAGAAAAACCAGAAAATAGCATGTATTTACTTCAGAGAAAAAGTGTGATTATATTTCTTTCAAATATGTTGACTGCAACAGGATGGTCTGACTCAGGAATTTAGAACAGGCAAAAATTATTTCCTCTAATTATTCTTTTTTTGAAGAGCTAGTTTTGTACCATTTATTTTTATTATAGTTGCTGTTTCATTAGTTGGATTCTCATCCTGAAGTTTAATACAGATGAAAGAATAGGAAGAGGAATTAATAATTGATCTTAATCATCTCTTTGGAGCTGCTGCACTCTCCTCCAATTAATTTGAGGCATTACAAGAGCTCTTGTAGAATGAAGGGGGCAAGCCCATGTATTAATACTCTGTAGAGCTTTGGCATATATGACAGTACCGTGGGGACACTCACTCTCTATCCCTGCACATGTTCCTTTTGTACACATGGTGACTTCAGGAAATCTGCTTAAACCAACTGAGGGGCCTCTTAGTGTCTGTCAGTGTTTGGAGAGGTCACAGCAGACTCTTCCATCCCTGAAAATTGAAAAGCTTTGCCATTCTTCTTAACAACAGCTAGGCGGTGATTGTAAATAATCAGATCCTCTGGTATTTTTAAAGGTTGTCTAAACACACAAGCTTTGAGGGAGCTGTAAAGGCAGGTGAAGACTTGAACAGTTGAATGCATCCTGCATTAAAGATACATGAATTGTGAAATTTATGAAGTTTGACTACATCTTTAACCATGCCTTGTGTGATGACGCTATCAGTGATTTCTGTTCTGAAATCCAAAGCTGAGTATTTAACATAAAACCCCAGTCTGGGCTGGTCTGGCTCCTTCTGTAAATCCAGACCTGCTTCTTGTTTGCCATCCAGGGGTTCAAGCACTGGTGGTGCAAATTCATGCGTGGCCTGGAGCGTGGCAGTCGTGCTCCTGGACAAAGTTTGTGTTTGCCCCTCTTCCTACTGTTCCTCAACACAAAACCTTCTATGTGAAAATGAAATTACATGGAAATGCTTGTTTTGGACCAGACAGGGCTGTGTGTGTGTATGGATGGCTTGTGGGGGATTGCAGGGGGTGCGGCCGTCGGTCCCTGTGCTGCCTGATCAGGGCAGAGCATCCAGAAACTGCCTCGAATGTCAAAGGGATTGGAATCAAATCACAGAAGTACTTGGAATGGAATTGGAGTGGATAAAAGAATTGGCTGTTCCCTGAACAACCTGCATCCTTTCTGGAACTGCAGTACAGTTGATTGTGAGATCATCCCCATGCCTATCCCAGGAAAAAGTCAGGATTAGTTAACTGTCACTACTGGCAGTTTTCCAAACCAGTTAAACCATTAAAGGAAAAGCAAAAACTATTTTTTCTCCAGCGCTTCTCAACATTTTTCTCAACTCTGCTGTGATCCTTCTGTGAAAAACATGTACGTTGAAAAAGCAGCAAATTTTGGCAAATACAAACTTACCCCAAACCTTTGTCATGGTGTTCATGGACAGTCTGCACAATGAGTGCTCTTTGTTTAACTGTGGGCTTCAGCCCTTGGGCAGGCACTGACCACACAAATTAACAAACCTCAGTGGCAAGTGCACACTTTGTTTGCCCCACAAAGTCAGTCAGAAGCTGCTGTCAGAGCCTGCCTTGTGCTGCCTGACTTGAGCAGACCTGAGTGGTTTTCAGCCCTCCTCCTGTTGTCCGTGACATCCTGTGCTGGTGTCCGAGCGCCCAGTCTGGGTCTGTGTCCACAGAGATGGTCTCCAGCTCATGTGTTCCCTCTCCCTCCCCTGGTCACGTTTCTGCTGTGAAATGTATCAAGTGTTTTCTTGGAGAGAAGCGTGATGAGGGAAGCACTGAGTTCTTCTGGCAGAAGAGAGCAGCCCCGGAGCTGCTGTGAGCCCGGTGGTGCTGATCCATCCTGGGAGAAGGCGTCTGTGGGAGCCTCTCCAGCTGAGCCTTCCTTTGGGACCGACACCTTCACACTCAGCTCCACCTCTGGCTTTCTGTTCCCCCCAAAATGCCTCTTGGAGAGCTGCTGGCATAGAGAAGGTGGTTTAATAGTGAACCAAAACATACAGATTCTGAAGGCCGACTCCCTGTGACAGCACCTGTGCAGTGGTTCTGTGCAGTTTTTATACTGTCAGGTACTTTCTGTTCTGGGCTGATCGTTTGTAACAGGATTTTGAATTGGCTGTTACTGGTAGTTTCTGAATTAGCCCTTCTGCATTAGCAGCCTTTTCTTTCTCTGGCCTTTTCAACAGAAGTGTCAGATCCTGTTTTACCCAGCTGCTGGCCAAGTTTGGATGGTCTGGGACTTGGGACAGGCACACACGTGTTTAGATGCTTTTCCCAAATACCATCCAAGTGTCTCAGGCCTGGCAGATGGTTTGACAGGACTAATTACACTTCCTGGTTTTATCACAGATTAGCAGTGTCCATAAGTCTTTAACATGGGCGGGCTGTTCTGGAACTGATGGGACCAAGCTCATTTCATTTTGTGGCATTTGAGCGAGGGGCTCCAAAGGAGGGACCTTCAGAATTGCTTTTTTTGGTGTAATTTAAAAAGCCCAAACCTTGCAATCAGAGCTCATCCAGCTCAGTGTGAGGCCAGGTTTTTCAGGGGGAGATTTTACAGTCACTATCCAAGAGGTATCACCTCCCTAGGGCATGGACCCTGCCTTTGGTGTGGCCAATGTTTTAAGATGCCTCAAGAGTGTTTCCACGTGTCAGCAGATGTCAGCTCTTGGTGAATTGTCTGAAAATCCCTGCTTACATGAACAAGGACATGCACACTTGATACAAGTAGGACACACTTACGTGTACTCCAGCTGTGAAGTACTGGGAAGGAAAAACTCACCCAGGCTGTGTAAATATTCTTGCTGCACAGGTAAGGAAATGCCATCTGCAGTGGTCATGAGCAGTGGGACTATGCAGGCTGTTCCCCATATCCCTCACAAGATTCCCTGGTGTATGTGCTCAGCGCTGTGCTTCTACCACAGATTTTTAGTTTTTCTATATAGATGTGTAAGCCAATGAATGAAACTGCAAACAACTTTTAAATGTTTGAGTATTGAACTCCAGAAACATTTAAAATCTCTGATAGTATTGCTTTCTTGGTTTATGACTGTCCCACTGTATAAATCATATCAGGAAGAATAGCTGCAGGGGTAAAGGACTTTATTGTCCATACTTCATGGCTATTCTTTTATGAAATTTACTCCCTTTTTTCACATTAAAAAATAGCCATAACTTTTTATTAGTTTGGATTCATTTTATAATGCAACTTAATGTAGCCAGCAGTTACTGAAAGTTCAGAAGAATCTATTTAATAGGAAATTTGGCACAGCAAAAACCTGCTGCTGGGGAGATGAATCTCAATAATTGTTTTGTTGTATTATGATACACAAAGTGCAGTTCTGAAGCAGTGAAGCTCTTTCAAAGTAAAATTGGTGTGAGAGGAAAAAGTAATTTAAGACTAAGACTATGCCTTTGTAGCCACGGAGCAGTTAAAAACCCCCCAAATTCTGTTCCTCTTTGAAAGCATTATTTGTGGTGGAACAGGAGGGTTGCACGTATTCAGTCTAAAACTATTAATTATGCTGTTTAATGTGACCTGCAGAGAGCTGGCTCACCAGATGGGATGGAGCTCATCCTTTTCCATTTGTTGTGCGTGCCGAGGGCTGGGAAGTCCTTTGCTGCTCTGAGGTATCGCGGCACCGGCCGCCGGCGCAGCAGCGATGCCGCATGAATGAGCAGAAATCTCATCTGCATGCACCTGCTGCTGCTTGCACAGGCAGCACCACAAACACGAGGCCTCCCCTCCTCAGAAGAGGCTGTGTCCTGGTTCCTCGCCCTGCTGATTCCTGTCTGTGATGAGAAAACTGCGGGGGGTACGGGGTGATCGTGTGGACCGTTTTGGGAAGGGCTCGGCGTTGCCGTGTGGGCTCCTGTGGCAGGCAGAGAGCAGCCTCCCGCGGGTCAGCCTGGGCTCTGGGATCGCCAGCCTTCGGGAGAGCCTCCTGCTGTATTACAGATAAATAAATAAGGAGATTTCCATCTTTTCCTCTTTTCTTGGCTTGCACAAGGAGCTCATGAATCAATCGTCAACGAGCCAACTTCTCAGCCAATTGTGGTAATGATGTATGTGATTAACAGGCTGGGATTCTTTCCCTTCTTCCTCTTCCCCCTTTTCTTCTGCCTTTTTCCCTTTTTTTTTTTTTTTTTTTTTCCCTGAGTACACGAGGTGGAGGCGGTTTCTGACCACAGCAAGCGAGGCGGGGGGTGCTGGTGTCACCTCCCACCCCCATCCCTCGGTGGGCACGTGAGTGTCTCTCCCTGCCCTGCCATGTGCCGGGTGGGAGGAAGTTTTTCCTCGCCGAGCAGCACACGGCTCTGCCTGAGGGATCGGGAACATATTGCTCGGCAGGTGGGGCCCGCTCAGACGCATTTAGTGTTATTTCAGCACTGACAGCAAAAATACATCACACGGGCCCGCGGTGCCAGCGCGCGCCACGGGAGCCCGAGCGGGGGGACTGCAGCCTGCGAGCGCAATGCTCAGCCTTAATATATTATTTTGACCCAATAACTGGTCCCTGGGAAATCAGGGAAGTGTCTCGCTGTCCAAAGAGACTGGGCTTTATCTGTGGGGTTCTCCGTGGAAGCTGCCCTTAATGATGCTTTACCTTCCAACCCGGTGGGTTTTTTACCTCTTCACAAGGCAAATCAGACATAGCCACGAGCACCCCAGAGTTTTGAGGCTCCTCTGCAAACACGAGCTTGTGGATTTTCAGTTATTTTATCTACTCGTTAGTTAAATGTTTTTGTGGTCTATCTGCTAGCTGTGAGGTGTGTAGCCTTCTGCAGGAAATACTGGGGTCCAGATGTGCTAAGTTGTTGCCTTTCCCTGGTCTCAAAATTAAGAACCAGACACGGTTAAGGGAACAAAGGGGTTTTTACCTCAGTATTTATTTAAGGATCCTTAAGGTGCACCACTTGGCCAAGGTGGAATGCGCCGAAATGCACACACACAAATTGCATATACAATTTATAGGCCTTGCAAATTAGCATCTCTATCAAAGATTCCCCAATGAGACACTTGAACGATTATTGTGATATTCCCCCATCCTGAGGAATTCCCCCCTGGATGGGCCTATCTTAGTTTACAGGATGTGTTCTAGAGAGGACCTTGGTTTCCCAGGACAGCGTAGGGCTTTCCGGCCTCCAGGAGCGAGGCCCCCAGGATGTTTGGTCTCCTGGCTTAATGGAATACTGGGACTATGCTAAGTTATCAGACTCAAGGAATTACAAGTATGCATGCTAAAAGCACTGAGGATACATAGAAGTTATATAAAAGGGTATATAAAAGGTATGTAAAAGAAAAGGCAAAAAATCATCATGGGATCAAGTCTAGAACCAAAATGGAGAGTTCCATAATTATCATATTTAAAAGGTTTTCCCTTGGTCAGCAGTGTGCTTATGGTGCTGTCAGTTTGGTTTCAGCTGAGGTATGGATAAGTTATTTTTCCCTGCAAATTACAATCATTGTAGGTTTGGGTTTGCTTTGTTTCATTTTCAAAAGCTCAGCTAAGCAGCAGTTTCATGAGAGCCTGATCACAGTCCACAGTGGGACTTGCACTTTGTTATCCCACTTCACACACAAACCAATAAATGGAAGTGGAGTAAGGAAGAAAGATGAAGAGGGGTAATAGGTGCCATGTTTTACAAAGCATCATGCAAACAGACTTCTTTTCCTTTGGAAATCTCCATACTTAAAAAGGTCACAAAGTTTAAGAACCTGCTCAGGGTGTGGTAGATGCTCTGCATCCTCCATTCTGACTGTAATTTATTGGGGGTGTAAGTGAGAGCTAATGTCCTACTTTAAAATGAAGAGAAACTGGGGGAAAATAAAAAAGAAGCATCTGGAAGCTCAGTAGGATGTACAGCCACCGCGGTTTTTCCAGGTAGCCCAGCTGAACAAGAGTGCCTTTAGTCTGGGCAAAGCAACAGCAGTCAGGGTAGGGCTGGAGAAGTCCAGATGTGCAAAGGTCTTAAAGGAGGTAGGAACAGTGAGTGGTGGGTTTTTCTATCCAAGGATCCATTTCTTCATTTCAGAGATTAAGATCTGACCCCTGTGGGTTTAGGTCGGTATTTTTCCTTCTGAAACCTATCATTTTGGTGAACACTGGAACCCTTGTGTTGCATGTATTCATCAGCAGATGAATTAAAGATTAATTCTCAGCAGGGACTTTCTAAGGCTTCCTCAGTACATTGATTTCTTTATCTACAGATGTATTCCAGGTAGCAGCTCACAGCAGAAGTCAGTTTGGGCAATGTTTTTATGTACAGCACACAGTGCAAACCACAGTGACTGTTGGATGGTTTGTTTTGTAGTGTTGTAGGTGCTCCAGACGGGCAGTGAGATGGAGGACCTGAGAAAAGTCAAGTGCTCGATGAGACTGGAAAGTTTTATCTTTTCATTTGTCCAGAGGCATTATTCCACCATGGGATTTACATGGGTAAATCCCTCCTGAGGAAAGATTGAGAAATGTCTCTGCTTTCTGTTGTGGTGATTTGAATTAGCAACCAAGCGAGAATTAAATAATGGGAGAAGCTCCAGATGCCTCAGCTACATGTGGAGAACTTCCTGTGGTCGCTTCAGGAGCCTGCTTGATTTCATTGACGTAAGTAAGCAGAGTAGATGAAGCCTTGGTAACTCCCTGAGATGGATGAGACACGTCAGGGCACAGGCAGATAGAATTTTTTGTCATCCTCGAGCCTAATTTTAAGCTTGTGGTTACCTCAGGAGACTGATATTTCCTGAAGTCTGCACCACAGCTCGTTTGTGTTGCAGAGCGATTGATTTTGTGAGCAGTGGCCTTTGGAGCCAACAGCCACTCTGCGCCAGGGTCGGGGCTGGCTCTGCTCCCTTCCTGCCTGAGCACAGCCAGGGCACACTCCGTGTTTTGCTCTGCTCTTGGCACGTTCTCCAGGAGCTCAGCCCTGAGAAGAAATACAGAAAGTGGGGCTGAGTTCACGGTGTGAGAAGGGGGCAGTTCCCCCTGCCCAGGGCTCTGAGTGGGAGCTGTGGTAGCAAACAGCCCTGCACTGGGCTGAGGCTCTGCAGACGGGAGCTGGAAGGGCTCAGCAGAAGCCTGATTAGGCTGACCTATAAATCCAGCTGGTTTCCTGTTGCCTGTGTCCCGTTGGCAGCGCTGAGGAAATGTTACGGGCGCACCTGGTCCATTCCGCGGAGCCGCAGGTGTCTCCCCCCACGTGCTCCCATCCCCCTTGGCAGCCCTCGGTGGCGAGCAGTTTATTAGCTCACTTTTCACCTGTAAAAACTCCTGGAAAATGCCAGCCTGGCATTTCAGGGCCTCACCAGAAGCAGGCTGTGCTGGTGCGAGTGCTCTGAAATGCTGTCAGCCCTGTCTGCAGCTGCCGGGGGTTTGTGTCTGTGCTGTGCAGATTCACAGGCGCTGTGAGGAGCTGTCATTTTGCTTGCAGAATGGTACTAATTTAAAAATAGGAAGTCTGCTAAAGTATTAATGATACCAGATGTGGCTGTTACATTTTTTTCTTTACCTGTCATGTACAATAGCGATGGATGTTATTTCCCCAACCGCGGCGCCGAGATGGGAAGAGAACTGTGAAGGAATCAAGATGTTTTCCTTTGCTGCATTGTCCTAAGATGGATTTCTTTGGGCAGAGAGGGTGAGTTTTTTGTCTTGAAAGGGCATCACGGTGCTGTACAACAACATTGTACCTCATGTTCCTCACATTGCTAAAACAACTGTGCCACGAGCATGGAGAACCATAGAAAAAACAGAACAGTTTGTGTTGGAAGAGACCTGAAAGATCATCCTTTTCCACCTCCTGCCATGAGCAGGGACACCTTGCACTATCCAAGCCCTGTCCAACCTGGCCTTGGACACTTCCAGGGATGGGGAAGCCACAGCTTCTCTGGGCAGCCTGTGCCAGGGCCTCCTCACCCTCACAGGGAAAAAAAATTTCCTAACTCTCATCTAAACCCACTCTCTGGCAGTGTGAAGTCATTCCCCCTTGTCCTGTCACTCAGGCCCTTGTAAAAAGTCTCTCCATCTTTCCTGTAGGCTCTTTCGGGTATGGGAAGGCTTCTGCAGGCTGAACAATGAGTTCTGTCCATGTCCTGTGTCTCACAGCCCTTCCCCTGCCCATGCACACATCACGTTCTTGTGGCTCCGCTGTGCTTCCCTCCTCTGGCTGAGCACGCTCCATAGCCTTGGTTTTGCTGTTGGCCCCTTGGCCAGCTGTCTGCTAGGCTGAGCTTTAGCTGTCCTTCTCATACTAGAGTTACTGATTTGCACAGAATTTCTCATAACTGGATGTTTTTAGGTCTCTATCAAATGTAACTGAAAAGCAACAAGGGGTTGAAAATTATCAGGGCTGGGTGGGCTGAGAGCCTGTTTGCATAAAACTTGTTTTTACACAAAGGCAGGCAAAAAATGAAAATAGAATTACTCATCTAGGTAGTGTGATTTGTGCCACACAGATGGAAGATAACAAAGGCACCGTCTTCCACTTTATCCCTGAAGGACTGGTGAAAAAATCACCTTTCCAGGTTAATAGTGTTTCACAGAGACCTTGTAGGCTGCCTGGGTGACTAGACAAGGCTCAAGACCATGGCTAATCAAGCTTTTTGTCCACTTAAGCTCCTATGTGGCACCTACCAGTTGTCAGTGTCGTGTAATACTACTTATACAAGAAAATCAGATACAGTATTATTGACAGGGAAAAGCTAGTGGTATCCATGGCTTTTGCATCCAAACAAAGAGTGGGAAAAAAACCCCAGAATGTGTCTGCTGCAGGTATGACTCTGTCCCTGATTTTCTCCAAGTAAGATCACAAAGCAGTTCTGAAGTGCAGGAACTCTGTGTTCAATTTTATCTGCCAAAGGAATCACTTGTGCTGCACATGGGGGCAATTTATTACTCCAATTGCAAACATCAGGAATGAACTTGGAGCCCTTGTTCTTGGAGAGCAGGGACAGCAGAAGTTGTCCCATTTTCTCAGCAGATGGACTCTTTTAAGCTTTTATCAATGGAATTGGGGATCCCAATGGAGTAAAAGAAGCCAGATTTGTTCTACAGAGCCTCACACGAGGAGAACTTGAACCCCTCAGGCTCCCAGAGCCCAGGCTGGAAGCAGAGTTGAGTTAGCAGGGGGGAAATAGGGTTTGGAGTGGGCAATCCTGAGCCCGTCCACGGGCGGGGAGGGAGAACCCGGCGTGGGCACAGGCACTGACACATCACTGCAGCATGTGGGGCTGGGGGCACTCCAAAACACTCTTCCTTAGGCTTAATTGAGATTTCTTGGAGGCCTGCTCTTGCACATATAAAGGCTCATTACCAGGAAATCAGAGTTTACAGTGTTTATCTAGTGAGTTATGAAAATACCAGATAATAAGACTAATGACTCAACACAGCATTTTCCAAATTGTGAAGTAATCTTTGGGTTTTCCAACATTATTATTATTATTATATTAGTTGCACTTTTTAGTCTGTCAGAAAAGAAATAAATACAAGGCCTGTATTTTTCCATTAACATTCGGAGAACATCTGTTGCGTATTGTAAATAACATACTTAAAAAGCAAACTGATAATAACTACTCAGACTATTTTCCTGTTCTGGCTATAGCATTCTGCACCATACAATATGTTATATACTACGCTCTTTATCTGGCCCAGAATAAAATGGAGTTATTCTAATAGTACCAGTCCATTGCATGAAAATTAAACCAAATAGTTTGTAAAATCTCTAACGCTAAAAACATACCTTCAGCTTGTGTTAATGAAGAGCAATGATACCAGACCAGAGGGCAGGGATATAAACTGGTACAGCTCTGCATTTGGAAAAGCACCCAACTCTGAGATTTCAGGGTGCTTGAAGCATTTAAGCAGGGAGGGATGAAGAGTTTTTAAAATCACATTTCCCCTGAATCCCTCTCAAAACACATACCAGCCCTACAATAAATTATTTCAGAATGCCAATCAGACTAATAGGAAAATAGCCTCATATGGTTCTTCTTTTAAATTCCATCTCTAAAATGCTACACTTTGTCATCCTGAAGTTTCTAGCTTGGGTTTGTAAGATTGAAGGTGTAGATTAGATATTTTTTTTGCTTCCTGGGAGGCTGTAGTCCTCAATAACTTGGAAATCCTTTGAAGCTGAACTTGTACTAACATGACCTTCTCTAATTGCTAAAATAAAGATGTTCTCATTGCAGTACTACAAGTAACAGTGTGAATGCAGAACAACTTCACAATTTGCACAATTATGTCAATCTAAAATTGTCATAATTATCACAGGAATGAGGCCCATGCTATTGAAGTTCCCAGCAAGTTAGAGTGTGTACTCGATGCACATTGGAACAAGCTGTTTCCTGGGAGCCAGGAATCAATATCCTTTCAGCGGATCAGTAGGTGCATCCTGCAAGGAGAAGCTGTTCTCACAACATCTCCTCCCCTCTGAAGTCACCTGAGACAGTCAGAGTTGTGTCGACGCACACACAGGAGTGCAGCCAACCTCTTTCCTTCCCAGTGAAGAGGAGGAAGAATAGTGATAAAAGGATAACTTCATCTTTTCTAATTGCATAACAAAGTCACCTGAGTTTCTGGGTGGGCCCCTCTTCCTCTGCATATTTAACTTGCTTTAGTTCTGCTGCACCCTTCCTATAGGCAATGATTTCTCTTTTTGGCATTGCACTGCCCTGTTGGTGTTTGCTGGTATAGAAAGGCCTGAACTTTGCTTTGTTCCACCTTGACATCTCCTTAGTCAAGAAAAGCAGGAGGGAGGGGAGTGGCAGTTGGCTGGAAAGGCTTTGTCTGGGAAGCAGCAGTATCGGGACTGCCATCTGTTACAGCTATCCATGGGATTATCTGAATCAGAGCCTGGGCAGTTACAAGGGCTCCACAGCCACAGCCGGGATCTCACAGAGCTGCTGGGGTGGGAGGAAGTGCAGGGACCAAACACTTCACAAGTCAGAGGTCGGTGTTCCTAAACAATGTATTGAACATTACTGTATATACCCAGTATAGGCCTGGAGGTCCCACTTTTCCTAACCCCAGGAGTTCCAGATTAAAGTAGCCTTAGTTAGCTGTGGCTTAATGGACCATGAATTTCCAACTACTCTGGATTCTTTATACCATATAGCCCATGTCACCAACACCTACCTTGGCATGACAAAATAAAACATTAATTAGTGTGAGCATTTGATTCTCTCTTCCCTCTTTCATGTACAGTGATTTCAGGTGCATAAAAGATAGAGCAGACTGAAAATGTCTTTCTGGGTGCTTCCATGATCTCCTTCAGACTAAAACCAGGAAAAGCCCTAGCTCTGTGTACACAAATAAATCATTCCTCCAAATCCCTATCTACACAGTGCTTGCTGTAGTCTTTCATTATTTAATAATTTAGATTTGGTGTCCTCCTCCTATAAATGTGTCCAGTCCCTGCCATCCTTTCATTTTCTATTTAGTCTTGTTACAGTCAGTAAAATTACAAGGATCTTGGGTTTGTCCTCTTGCTTTTTTGTGAGGAAGAGTTTGTATCACCATGTGGACAGTCAGGAGTTGTGGGGTCAGTATGTTTGCAAGCCCTGGGGTAGTTTGGAAGGCTTTTTGGAACTGTGCATACCTTAAATTTTATTTTGAAAGTGTAAAGGCATCCAGTCATTTAAAGCTACCCACTGGTGGTTTGCTGTTCTTCCTGATGATGCAGAGCTCTCTTGGAGGACGTGTGTGGGATTTCAGGATTAGAGAAATGGCAGGTTGAAAGCTGGTGCTGGGAGAAGGAGCAGTTGTGTTCCTTGGCTGAGCAAACACCAGCCCAGACCTGCAGAGATACTTCAGTGGAATCCCTGGGAGCTGGGGCTGGGGTCTGGGGGAAAGCACCTGTGCATGGCCTCCAGGAGATGCTGAAATCTGTAGGGGTGTGTGTGTTGCTTCATAAATTCACTGGGGCCATGGAGATGCATATTTGTTAAAAGCAAATGTGAAAATCTAAAGCAGTCTCTTAATGAGAGCTTAATTTGGCCGCATTATAATGAGATAATTTTTAATTGGCTGTAGAGTCACTGGATCCATTTCCTCTCGGTGCTGTCACTGGAAGGGGGGATCAGTGGTGCTGGAAGGAGTTGATGTGCTTCTGTGCTGGGCTGCTGAGAGTAGATCTCAATGGGTTTGCCTAAGGCTCTTTTGCCCACCTGCCTGTAGCTGCAAGGAAGAGTGTGCAGGGTTAATACCTGCTTTTTAAAAACGTGTATTTTTTTCCAGCAAGCGGAAATACATTTTAATTTTAAAAAATATGTTGAAAGTGGCATTGTATGCCATAAAAATATACATCATGTGCCAAGACAAGCAATTGATGCTCTCCTATAAAATACAGTAAACACCTCCTCCCTGCCCTTCCTTTGGCTGTCGATCAGATTTCAGAATCATGAAATTTTACAGTATTACTGGTTAGAAGGGCTCCCCACTGGGAGCAGATGCCATCTCTGTCTTCATAGACTCAGAGAAAGTCCTGACATGTTTCATGGCGTTCATACGTGGAAGTCTGTGAAATGGAAAGGAAAACAGCTTTTTCTGTCAACCTGTCACTGATATAAGCTCTTACATTTCATCAGAATGACTAAACTTTAAAGCTGTTTCTTCAGTGCTGAGTATATTTGAGAACTCCCAAGTGTTATCAGATTTATAGAGTCCCAGCGTATGATAGAAGACCAAAGCATTTTGTGGCATGATATTAAAAATTCATTCAGATACTCGATAAAGCGTGGATGACAAAAGTCTGAAATGGAATAAGGTAGAGTGAATTTCTCCATGGTTTATTGACCTTGATTCCTCTACACAAAATAAATAGACAGAATGGACTAAAATCTCTTCTTTATGAAGGCAAAATCCTGGCAGTCAAAGACGGGCTCATAAAAATGCTCTCTGTGGCACATACCTTGGCAATGCTGGAAGTTGGAGGCGATGGAAATTTATTGCTGGAGCCGCAGTGTGTGTCTGTATTTCAGGGAAGGAGAAAGCAGGGCTGCTTTATGAGGTTACTGGTGTTATTCTGTGGAGAACAGAGAGGGAAAACACACTTACCCTCGCCACTCTGTGTTCTTTCCCTGAAGGTGTAATAAGGTAAAACACTTCCCTTTGCATATCCATTTTTTATTTGTTTGAAAAGGAAAGAGAAAAGGCAAATCTCACAGAATGAGGAGTTCGACATCTCTCCCTGCTGGAAAAGGCTGGGGCTCCATACTGCTCTGAGAGCTTTTCCTGCCTTGCTGCAGTCGGAGAGCAGAATGCCTCATTGGTTTCAGATATTAAACTTTTGTGCTGAAAGCCCAGTTGGAGCTGGTGTGACAAATGGATTTTACCTGCTGCCGAAAAACACAGCCCCCACCTCTCCACCCCTCCCGTCCTGCCTAACCTGGCCCCCAAGAGCACTGGAACAGAAAGCTGCCCTTAGGCACCATCTGTTTCTGCCAGCTCCCACTTTGGGCCCTGCCTTTACATCTGTTAAGTGGAGGCAGCTTACTTGATGAGTTGTTTTGAAGAAATATCTGGTCTCCCCACCACGTTCATTAACCATTGCAGATCTGTTAAAGACGGGCTCTGTGATGCAATTCAGCCGCAGTTAACTGAATTCATGGAAGTCACAGTCATGGATTATTTTTGCCTCCCGCAGGGAGCAGAAGTGTTTTAGCAACACTGTTTTCTCTTCCCTTTGAAAATAAAATTCTTTCCTGTTTGCCTTGAGAAACCCCATTTTAAAGAGTGATGAAATCTAAAGGGGATTTAAAGTGACTCCTCGGCAACTGCTAATTTGTTACTCCTCCTTGTAAAACACAACCAAGCTGCATACATAGCACATGCTAAAACAAATATATTAATCATGTTTCCCTCCCAATAAAGGAAAGCAACTGTTTATTCCTAACACCTCCTTAAGTACTCCAAAGCTACCGATTTGTTAAGCTGGCATTCTTCTCACGGGCAGACCCAGCTTTCTGGGGCCACTGGAATTTTTTCATGGCCAGTGATCAAGGACTAAAAGGAACAAAACAAACATCCACTTAAAATACTTCAGAAAAATGGATTCAGTATGTTTGTGTTTGGATTTGTTTGAGTTAGAAAACAGTTTAATGGGCATTCAGGGAAAGCAGCGTCATCCAGTTTGTATAGAAGAGAGCACAACACAAATAGAGAGGAAAGATGAAGTGTAGGGGAAGGGAACAAAGTCTTGTTTTACAGATGAAGGATCCAACACAAAAAGAGAGGAGAGGGGATTTACCCAAAGTTGCTAAAGAAGAGTGTGTGTCGGCCAGGAACTAAATCCATGGTTTTAATAATCCCATGGCCCTAAGCCATAAGCGTGGGACTGTCAGTTCTGCGCTGGCCGGACACGCAGTTCAGCGACTTCTCCGTGTGTAAAGAGTCACTTGAGAAGCAAAATCTGGTCATGATACAAATGGAATTTTCTTTTATTGTATATCTTACATTTTCATCTGAAATGATGCCCTGGAGCTACAATTATGCTTTATAATAAATGCTATACAGAGATGTCCCTGTTGGGTTTAAGGATGAGGCTAATTTCTATATTAGTTAAAAGCTGGCACCTCCGAATTTGAGTCAGATGTAGTAAAATAAATAGGAGAAAAAAAACTTATCAAAGCTTGATTTCCCATCGAGAGTTAATTGAAACCTTTGATTGATGCTTTTTCTCTCGGAGTTGTTCTAACATTTCTCTTGTGTGTGCATTTTCTGGGCGGGAGCGAGGTGTGATCACACGCTGCAGCCTTTCCTTCAGACTCATCGGGGCTCTGCACCAACTGGCCGCCTTTTGCAGAAAACTCACATGAGCTTAATTAGCTTTGAAATCTCTTGTCAAATGTGGGTGAAATTGGCCGATGAGTTCAAAAATTTCGAGAAGGTTGAACAGAGAGGGAAACTCGGGGACTGGTGGCACAAGCTGTGTTTTTGGGGGGAGCATGAGCGAGGGAGGCTCTGCGAGGGTTTTGTGTGTGGTGTAATGATGCCAGCAGACAGAGATGAGATATCACAAAACTCAACTTGACGTGTTGACTCAAAAGATGACACTTACACTGTTTATTCCAATTGCCTAAGCAGAGAAAAATAAAAAGCTGGGTTCTGCTTCCTTTACCTACGCAAAGTACTTACATTGCTCTGGTGTAGTTGGTAATTGCTCGTTAGCATTTCACTCCCTTCTTAGACAGGTAGTCTTGTAGTGAGGGAAGGTAACAAGTACTGTCTGAGTTTAAATTACTTGTAATATAAATGTGAGATACGTGAAAGGACACTGTCCTACACTCCTGTGGCTTTCCAAGCATAGAGCTCTGGTGACATCAGGAATATTCTGCAATTTCCTTGTCTAAACATGCCACTTGGCAAACACATGACATGCATAAGAATTAGCAATTCGCACAATCTAAAGAGAATTATCTGTTTGTCTCTAGGCGATTCACAAAAATATGCCCATAGCAATTTCAGGCATTATAAATCCATCCAGGTTGGTTCTGACCATGTTGCAGAAGTAATTTCGACTGGCACATCAGATGAAAGAACAGATTTGAAAACAGTAGCGTGCATGGCCCTGAAGGTTTTATCTTGGCTAATATTCCAGGCACCTTATGGCACTACTTTGGGTTTCTGTGAAGACTCCAAATAAAGTGTCTGTAGCCTGATGAAAGATTTAACACATTTTTTTCCTGAACAAGCTTTGTAAATGTTACGCTAAAGATAAAGAATGTACTCGCTGATGGGAAGCAGCTTATTTTTCAGTGTACTCTTCACTAAAAGCACCCTTTACACTCAGTGCTGCTGCATTTCCAATGCATTTCCTCCACTTTGTGCAGCAGTGGAGGTTCTGTAACAATGACACTGGCGGGTGCAAATTTGGGATTTCATTTCCACTTTTCAATAATGCCCATGGAAATTCCGTAATTTACCCTTTAGCAAGATATCTTTGTGGTTCCAGGGAGAAACAGCCAGAACAAATATGCCCACTGAGAGGGCTGCATGAGGGTCAGTCATAGAAATAAGTGTATTATGTTTAGCAACATAACCTGTATTACGTGTGACCTGAATGATGAGGGTGAGAGCAGAGGCCCTTGCAGGAGGTGGCTTTAGGTGGCCTCAGAAAAGCACAGTTTGCTCTTCATGTGAAAAATAAGATGCTTGTCTGCTGTCTTTATTTGTGTTCTGTGTCCTTTTCCATTTGCTTCTGCTGAATTCCAGGGCTGGGTTTAGGCTCCTCGTTTGGGTGTCTCAAGGAGAAGCACATTCAGGACTGTGTTTTGTCAGCAGCAGTCCCCTCAGGCTCTCTGCAGTCTGGGGACAGAGGTCATCTCCTCTGGCTGGTGATGCTTTGAGGACAGCTCCTTCTTAGTCCCCAAATATTTTAGGAACACTTTCTCCTTCCAAGGCAAGTGTAGGGCAGGAGAAGGGAGACAGACAAAGAAGAGCTCTTAGCTGCTTCTGCTTTGGAGCTGGTAAATGTTTCCTGCGTTCTCTCCTCCTCCTCGGGTGCTTGGCTGTCCTTTTTCCTGAAAGGATCTGCTGCTGCCGAGGCCTCTCAGGGCTCATGTGCCTCGGGAGGCTGTGTAATTTTCCAGCTGAATAGGGTCCTAAATGCTGTAGGGCTCTCACTCACAATTCCTGGCCGTTTATTTCTGTAGGTTACAAATCACAATGAAGGGCCAGGAGTGCTGTGTCTGAGCAGGCACTGAGCACACCCAGCGCTGGGGGCTCAGGGTAAGGCCAGTATGTTTGGCTGGAAATTCTACTTCAGCTCGAATATTGCAATCCTTAGTGGGATTAAAAGTGTCATCTGCCCATTTATGTAGCTATTTCAATTGGAGAGAGCTTACGTAGGCATATGGATAGTAATTTCACTTAGAAAGTGGAGAAATAAAGCTTGGAAAGGTTGTTACGTGCCTGGTCTCCCCCAAAAAAGTCTTGCACGCCCTGGCCTGTCCATTTTCTCCCCCAACACCTCAGAGAGCAGTGGCCTTGCATGATCACAGTTGTTCTTGGTAAACACCAAATACTCAGAATTAAAAGAGTTTTATTTTCACAAATGTAACAAAGACAGAGGGGAGGGCTTCGGGGGTACCGGGGAAGATGTACTGCATGCTTTCAGATCTGAAATATAATCAAAATATTCCTTAAATTCTGTGACTGAGAGCTAAAGTACAGCTATTTCTTATGCTGGTGATTTTAATGAGATGTTCTGTCACTGCCCAAATTACAGGTTTGCCCCTCTGCTCTTTGTACCATAAATAATGAGGAGCAGTGCACTATTAGAGAGGCCTAAGCCCCATTTGTGAGACCTTAAAGACCTGTCAGGGAAAGGATTGTTCCCTGACTTTTTCTGTGTTTTCATGGCAACTGGCAGCTCCTGCAGCTGGAAAACCAGCTGTGCTGCGTGTTGCAGAGGGTGTGAAGCTGGAGCTGTTGGGGCTGTTGCCCTGTTTGTGATTGCCCTGTGTGGCCTTACTTTAAAAGGGCTTGGGAGCACTGGAGCCATCATGCAAATACAAATGTACTTATCCCTTATTTAAAAGGCAAAAATAAAATTAAATGAGCTGAAGGAAAACTATGTCTCATTTATGTACAATAATAATATTTTTGGTATAGTGTTCATATTAAAAATGCCAAAAAAGGATTAGATCATTTAAATTTAAAGCTCTTGAGTTAAACAAGAACAAAAATGGTCTATTAAGCCAATTTAAATAAATTAATTGACCCTGTTTATCTTCA
Source organism: Edolisoma coerulescens (assembly GCA_013397115.1). Taxonomy (NCBI): domain Eukaryota; kingdom Metazoa; phylum Chordata; class Aves; order Passeriformes; family Campephagidae; genus Edolisoma; species Edolisoma coerulescens. Next base: position 84,438 of record VWZW01007919.1, read on the forward strand.
CACATATCAGCCAGATTTTAATTTCTATTTTTTCCCAGCCTAATAACTTGGATATTAAGTTTTATGCTAGAACACATGTACAACTTTGCTTTTTTTGTTTCACATTCAATCTGTGCATTACAGCTGTAGGAGAGGACGCCACAGCCTCCCTCTGTGGTATTTGCAAACCCTTATCGTTATTGCTAGGGCTCTAAAACGATCTGCTTTAAGTTCCATTATATGGTAGTCATGAAAACGTTACGTTGGATGGGAATGTAATTGCACGAGGAGAAAGAAACCACCAAAGTCTGCCTCCTGTGAGGGGCTGTAAAAGCAGGGTCCACCCTGAGCAGCCGCCGCAGGTGCTGGAGCCGTCATCCCCTGGAGGAGCCTTTGTGTGGCCGTGGGTGAGGCGTGATCCCTGCACAGCCCCACGTGCGCCTGCACATCCTCGCAAGGGGAGCACTGCAGGGATTTCAGGGGGTTGGAAGCCAGTGCGAGGATTGCGGGTGCTCGATGCCCCACTCGTGTCCCAGCTGCTCCGTCCCTGCTGCCGCGGAGCTGGGGACGAGGAAAGCCAGCCCCGGAGCCTGCACGTGTGGCTGGGCTGTGCCCTCGGCTGCCCCGCGAGGGAGGGAGCGAGGCTGCTGCTCACTGACCTCCTGCTCCAGGGCTGAACGCTGGGGCGGCCGGAGGTGGTCAGGCTGGGCAGGTGTTTTAGGGCTTTTAACTCAAGGGCGCCCGTGGGCATCCATGGCTGTTGGGCACTGTGGGAACAATCAGCCCGGGCAGGAATGTGGCTCTGCAAAGCATCAAACCCTTTCCTCTTGCACACCCAACCCCACGAGTCCAGTTCTGCTGCTGCTGTAAGCCATGGAAGTAGGTTCCTGTTCTGTCGAGATCCAGTGGAGGGGTGTTATTTTCATTTTATAAAAGAGCGATTTAAGGGAGAATTTTCCAGATTTCTAAATATCGATGGCATTGGGTTTGTTTGTTTGTTTTAGGAGGGGTTTGCAGGTGGTAGATGCTGCTGGTTTTGTTTAGCCTGCATGGTGTGACATTTGAGAGCCTGGCTCTTTCTGCTCTTGGTTCGAGTTGCTGGCTCTGGGAGCTTCCCCGTATTGATTTTGAAAAAAAGAAAACACAAGTTATTTTAAACATGGCTGGGGAAAGGGCTTGAAAATTCATCCTTTTGACACTCATCCATTGTGCTGATTTTAGGATCTGCATGCGAGTGTTTAGTCAGAGGAACAAAGGGGATCCTCACTGCTGTCTCTGTCCCTCTCCAGGCAGGATTTACAGCCTTGTCTGGCCTGAGAGTCACCAGTGACTCAGGGTCCTTTGACCTTCTGTAAATGAGAAATGAGCAGGGACTTCTCCAGCTCCCATGGCTGTGACCGAAGCAGGACTCACCAAACCTTCCCGAGCTGAAGTGGGGGCTGTGCAAGCCCCAGTTATTTTGGGCTGCTATTCAGTGCAGCCTTACAGCTGACAAGAAAGGCGTTTTGACAACCGGCTCCGTTCCCAACCCCACGAGCTGCAGAAAAGCTCTGGCTTCCTCCACCCACGCATGCAAAATTGTTTTTGAGCCCACAAGGTAAACTAAAGATATAGTTAAAAGTACCAAGTGGCTGGAATACCCAGGGATGTGAGAATGAGCAGAGCTCACACAGTGATGATTTGAAACAAGCCTTGTGGCTTTTTAATAATGTGCCAAAGCAGTCTCAGTGGTGGGCCAGCAGGCACCATATTCCATCTTCTGTGAGAGAACTGGGCCCAGCAGGGCCCAGCTAATGCAGACAGCCCCTCCGCTCTGCTGGAGGAGACAGGCTCCGAGATGGCAATCAAGGCTTGATTTGCCAACACATTTCCAATGATTAAAATGTAATTAGCACAACTGAGTGCCTCCTCCCCAGCTAATTTTAATCCATGCTGTGACAGGCAGGCAGCCGGCTGTGCCTCGGCCCAGCAGCAGATGGAAGCAGAGGCAGCGGGAGAGGAAAACCATTTTGCGATGCGACCGTTCGCATCACAAAACCATCAGGGCGCTCGGCTCTTAGAAGGCCCTTGATGGCAGCACATCAAATTGGCGCTGTCATATCTGACCGTGGCAATGGCAGCCATCCTTCATGCTGTCCCAGAAGCACAGCAAGGCAATTTGCAGGCTTAACCCTTTGAGGTCTTAGCGGGAGACGAGGCTCCGGGAAGGAAGACGCCGCACGCAGGGCGTTTGAGCCTGATGTCCCTGGTAGTTCAGGGAGTGTTGTTTACACTCTGTCATTTGGCTACATTTGCTCATTTTTCCAAGGATGAGATATTTGCCCAGAAGCATCATAATAACCAGTTATTTCTTCCCATTGAAAGCAGAAGTGCAAATAATGAAAGGAGCTACAGCTCAGAAATGCGCTCGCACAGCCAGCGTTGAGGAGAGCCATGAGTGAGTTACCAACGGCAGCTCCCGTGGGAGGGGAAGCAGGCGAGTCCTCTTCTTTAGGAGTGAGGTGGTGGCCCTTCTCTTCTCAGTCATTTGGTTTAGTTGAAGTGGGTCATTGTCTTTGGTATTGGTGAATGCAGAGAGTCCAGTACAGTTCGAGTCCTTCCAGCTGTGAGTTGCAGAGAGTCTGTGCAGTTCAAGTCCTTCCAGCTGGGAACTGTGTAGAGTCCTGTACAGTTTGAGTCCTTCCAGCTGGGAATTGTGTAACAGTTCGAGTCCTTCCAGCTGGGAGTTGTGTACCGGTTGTGTGGGGACAAGCACATGTTCCCCTTGGGGAGTGTTTGCCTGCCGCTGCTGGAGCATGGATCAGTTTAACAGACAAAAGATGGGAGTTGTCTCCTGTTCCTTTATTGCTCTGCCATTGTAAAGGCTCTGCCTTGTGCTACTGTCACTGTGCCATGGATTATGCCTGGTGTTTTCCAACCCTTGCTTTTAGGAGAAAAGGTCAAACTTTTGGGAGGTGTGGCAGAACAGGAGCCCGGAGGTGGCAAATCCTGAGTGCAGCCTCCAGGCACAGTTCTCACCTGCCTGCATCTTGTCCCTGGGGCAGCAGCAATAAACCCCTGGTTCAGCAGGAGCCTGGAGAACCTGAGTTCAACGAGGTTTATGTGTATTGACCAGAAATGATTGAAGGGGCTATAAGTGTGTGGGGTGGGAAGAAACATGTGCTCTTGAGCTCTCCTCTGTTGGGTGGGGATGGGAGCAGAGTCTTTGATAAATCCATGCCTGTATCAAAGTATTCCTCAATTCAGAGTACCCACTGGCATCTCTGCCTTGCATGTTAATAATTATTTTTAGGAGCTCTGAGGGAAAATGTAAGGCTGCCTTCTGTAATGCTTTGTGAGCAATTGCTGTCTCCCCCTCTCCCTTGCTCTGAAGGACCCCATTGGTGAACATTTTAGATTTTGTATTGAATTTCCCGTAGATCTCTCCCGCATCTTTTTATGATAGCTGCCACGCAGGATAGCTCTGCTGAATTTTCCTCCAAGATTAAATTGGTTGTTCAGAGTCTTCTCATAGTCTTTTTATTTCCCCCCTCCCAACAGTCCTTCACATCCATACCAATGGCTCTGCATCGTTCCCTTTCTTTTCCTGTATTTGTAAATCACAGTGTCCTCTTGCAGCAGACTTTTTATTGATTACTCAAAAAAGGTAGTCGAGCTTAATAGCAAAGCTGAAATGAGTCTTGAAGAAGTGCTGTTCCTGCAGCATGATAAAACTGAATCCCGTGAACATGAATAAAATTCAACATACACAGCAACACCAACACCAAATTCAGTGTAAAAGCTGGCAGGATCTACTGTTCCTGGGAAATGGGAAAACCTCCTGGCTCCAGAGTAAGCTCAGTGGTCGTTCACAGCCCTTCAGGATTGTCCCAGCATGGAAAGAGCTGTTGTCACTGAGTGGAACTGGCCTGAATTGCTGGATCACAGGAGATCCGAAGCATTAACGAGCTGGCTGTGGATGTAGGAGTGCAAGGATGTGGATGTTTAGGGATTTATAAATTCACATCATTTACGGCAATGAGGGTGTGATCTGCTGTGACCTCCTGTCTAGCACAGGCCACATGATCTCCACTAATTAATTGTACTGCCTGGAGTACAGTAACTCTGACTGAACGAGGGCACAACATTTAGGCAAGGTTTTAATTTTTTATTAATTTTTTTTCAGTTAGGGAAAATCTGCCCTGTTTTTAAGTGAAGAATAATAAATTATTCTCCATTTTTAAAATATGCACCAGTCTAAATTTATCTGGTTTTTACCCACTGCATCTTGTTATTCACTTGCTTCTTAGACTGAAGATGAAGCCTACAGAGGTTTTTGTGGGGAGAACATGTTTGAAATCTCAGAGCCTTCCTATTACTAAATTTTCAAAAGAGATGAGAATGGAACTTCCAATCTTTTGGTATCTATAAAATAGAGGGACCCTCTACCTCGCTAAAACATCCCTTGTGAAATTCCAGGGCTCTGTATTCACAGAGAATATCTCTGGAGAAAGCAATGAATTTCCTTGCTCTACCTAACCTGTGTCAAACCTGCAGAGCACAAGTTGAGCAGTTTAAAATTCCTCTCTGTACAAGATGCAGGTGCTTTGCTGAGATCATCCAGCCAGAAATCCAGTGTGAATTTTTGTCTGTGGGGTAGTGGTGACCACAAAGATCAAATATATGAAGCTTCTGCTCCTTCCAGGCATCCTGTGGATCCTCATATTCCCAGACAGACTTGTTTTGCATCCCCTCCTGCTTCAGTGTGTCCCTTCTTTCTTGACAGAGAGTTTAGTGGGAAGTCCTGTGTTTGACTTGCAGGATGTCTCCTGGCCCTGATGTGGGGCTCACCTTTGGGAGAGATAATTCCCAGCAGTGTGAAGTCTCATTGCAGCTGAAAAAGGAGCACATGGGCAGTGTCAATAATGCTCAGTGCTGCACTGGCCACAGCCCTGCTTCAGCACAGCTGCTGCTGGCAAAACTCTTGCATTTTCCTAGATCCTCCTGGACAGGGATAACTTTTTGAGCACTGAGCTAAAAGCCAGCTATTCAAAGCAATCCCTTGCCTTGGCTGTGACAGGTAATTTGCCGCTGCTGATAACAGTCATGGAGCCTGTGATAGTATTTATGATATAGGAGTTTTTATCACTTAGTCTGGGAGTAGGTTAATGCAGCAGTGGGAAAAAAAAAAAAAAACAACCAAACCCCAAACATTTTTCTTCTATCCCTGTGAAGAGAGCATTGGTGGCAAACTGAGGGCCTGGTGTTCCACAGGGGGTATTTGTACAGGAGAATGGCTCTTAGAGTAGATGGTTGGGTCTGACCTGAAGCTGCCTCTGCAGTTTCCTCCTGAGGAATAGTGGAGGGACAGCTCCAGTCTCTGGTCCCTGTGGCAGGGACAGGACCCAAGGGACAGCTGGAGCCGTGCCAGGGAGGGTCAGGCTGGAGATCAGGGAAAGGTTCTTCCCCCCGAGGGTGCTGGGCACTGCCCAGGCTCCCCAGGGAATGGGCACGGCCCCGAGGCTGCCAGAGCTCCAGGAGCGTTTGGGCAGCGCTGCCAGGGATGCCCAGGGTGGGGTTGTTGGGGGGTCTGTGCAGGGCCGGGGGCTGGGCTGGGTGATCCTGGGGGTCCCTTCCAGTGTGGGATATTCCGTGGCTCTCCCAGCTCTCTGCTGTGCGGGGCCGTGCCCTGCAGCACTGGGAGCCCCAGTTCGGGATCACTGCAGAACCTGCACGGGAGCTTCTGCTCGGAACAGAGGAGGCACACGGGGGTTTGGGGCTGATTGCAGGAGGTCCTCAGGAAGAGAGAGCTGGAGGAAATGAGAAGTTCCCCTTCCTGGGTGGGCTGCTGGGACACACCAAGGTATCACTTCTGCCACTGCCTGTTGGTAAAGGGGGTGTCTCCAGTGGTGGATGCTCTGTTGGACAACATCCCCCAGCTATCAAAGAATCCCAGAATGGTTTGGGTTGGAAGGGACCTTAAAGCCCATCCCATTCCACCCCCTGCCATGGGCAAGGACATCTTCCATTGTCCCAGGTTGCTCCAAACCCCGTCCAACCTGGCCTTGGACACTTCCAGGCATGGGGCAGCCAGGCAGCAATGAATATTCTTACTTATTCTCAGCCACTCCTTGAATAACAAATGGCTGAGTTCAACTGATAAATCAGGGATATTATTCTTACCTCTAAAAAGAGGAATACAACTCCGGTTTTAAATTCAATTATTATAGTTGCAGCATTCTAGGGGAAAAATAATGCTTTCATTTCATAATAAGAGATCACAGATCCCAAATTATGGAAACATGTATGTCAAAAAAGGAATTTGAGCCAGGCAGGCCAAAGTGTGCCATTGTCTTTACAATTTATATTTACTTGCTCTACATTTAGAATAATCCTTCTCTTCCCTCAGGTCTAGCACAGACAATTTATCAATTGTACAAAAATGATAAAGGCAGCAATAAATAATAATAGTAATAATAATACATAACAACTGTGGGAGTGATGAATTATAAAGCAGAGAGTGGAAAAGGGAATGAAAGCACAGCACAGAAGCCAGTTTGCAGGGCTGAGTACACAGGCTGAGCTATTTTTCTGGCATTATGACAATGAGGAACATTTATGGGAGTTTGCAAACAGCTTAGAACACAAATCATTTTGTTTCAGGTTATATTTATAGGGCTTAGTTAAGGGGTTTTTAGTATCCATTAAAATCCAATGTTCAGAGGTTTATAGCTCTGCTGTTAAGGTCTTATCCCTAAGGATCAATTGTTTTGGGTTGTTTGGGGAATTATTATTACCATTATTATTTATAAAATTCACTTTTAACTTGTTTAGGCTACTGTGAAGACACAGAACTCAATAGCTGAAGAGGTCTTGTTTGGGAAAGAAGAGAAAAGATGGCTTTTTATTATTTATGTTTTGTTTCAGATACGATTTCTACAACTATTTTAATCTAGAAATCAATGGAATCTGCCTTCGTGTGGGTTTCAGTAGCCATGTTGTGCTCAGAGCTGCTGCAGCCTGCACAAGAGAGCAGCCCCTGTGCAGTGCTGTGGATGCTGGGTTGCTGCTGCTCTGTGTGCATTGCTCTAAGTGAAAATAAAAATAATTTTCAGTTGAAATGATACAGTTTTCCAGAGGTCATGCACTTTAGTTGGTGGAAGATGAGATCTATACTGAAAATAGGCATGGTGTGTCTAGGGCCTGATCCAGGTCTTAATGCTTTTTCCTTCTTCTTTATTTCTTCTGTTTACTAAGACCAACATTCTCTAAGAAAAATGCCTTTTTATCCTGCACACTTCATAAACACATATAGTGAAAGCAAGCAAATCCTAGGGAATGTGCCATTTAATAGCCCAAAGAGATGAAAAGCAGAGGGTTGACAGCAGAAGGGAGTAAGTGGCTTGCCTGAGGTGATCCTGATGGCCAGTGACAGAGGTGGATCTCCTGAGTCCCAGCCCAAAGCTAGCTTTCCTCCATCATCTTGCTTTTCAACCTCCAGTGCAGTATTTTTGGTGAGAGGTGAGTCAGATCCAAAGGGTACTGCTGGATCACTCCCAGTTAGGTGGATATGGAGGGTTAAGGACCTGACACGCAGGGAAAAGGGCAAATAACATATCTGATAGTTGTGTTTCACAAAGAAGCACAGGGGCAGTGAGCTGTGTTCTTGAGAAAAAAAAAATTATAAATTCTTAAAATGCACCTATTTTGGCATTAATATAGTGGCTGTTCTTATTTAAATCATTTTCTGTTGTACCCAGCTTCCTTTGTGGCAGTATTTCCCAGCTGTTTCTTGGTTAATTCTAAATATTCATGACATTAATTCTATTTAAGTCCTATGCTGTTATCTGAGACAAAATGTCAACATTTTATGACAAACTGCTGTATCCATTGCTTAGAGTGTCCCCGAGGAACCTGTTTGCTGTGGCTGACTATCAATCTCTGATGGAAAACCTGATTGACACCAATAAAAGCTTGGTAGTTCTCATTTCCCCATTTAAAGTGATCCAAACAGCTCAATAGCCATCCAAGATCTTTAGAGTGTTTTTAGCCTGTGCATAATTCATCATCTCAATTATTGTGCTTTTTTAACATCTAATTTTGGAATATCAGAACTTCTCCACCAGGTCAATAGAGCATCCAGTTTCTCTCTCTTTACCCCTTCCTCTCTTGCTGCAATCACACAGGACCCCAGGTTCCTTTTGAGCCCCACAGAAGCATCTTTTCATCCTCTTTGCTTCCCACCACAACCCTTTTTGTGGGTTATTCTTTTTACTTGGCTATATGAAGTGTAAGCTCCGGACCAGCCAAGATCTGCCACACATGCAGAGGAAAACAAGTTGTTGCCTCCAAGCTCTTGATTCTGTTTTCAAAGTTAACTCAGCCCTCACTTAGCTGGTTGGGTTTTTTTGTTGTTGTTGTAATTTCTATTTCTGGAAGCGGTGAAGAAAGGAAGAAACTCCCAGACCCCAGACCGTGAATATAATGCTGACAGTAAGAAAAAACATTTAAGAGGAATCTCTGTGAGATACTGAGGTCAAACTTTGGCCGTCTGGCAGTTGGGAAGAGCCATGTGTGAAGGCACGGCAGGCACCTGCTGAAGGCAGAGCTGCAGCAGCAAAGTCTTCAAAGATTTGCTGGCTGCTCTCAGCCATCGCATGGGTTCCATTTGTAGCTTCTCTTATCGAGCACAATTTCTAAATGAGGCTGGTTGCTTCACTTTAAGGACGTACAAATGACTTGCCCTCACCTGTCAAGCATGATCCTTGTATTTTACCAGGCCCATTATGAACGCAATCTTTCTGTCGAAAATTTGCATACCTCCTTTCTTGAAAAGTAATGACAGCAATTTCTTTCCCTCCGCTCACTTTCTGAGTGTCTCATTTAACAGCACCTGGGAAACCGACAGGCGCAGAGATGAGAAGTGAAAGAGAGCAGTTGATTAAATCATCATCAAGTCGGGCCTCAGAAAGTCAATTCTGCTTCCCGTCTGCAATGATATCCTTTTATCTTAAAGTAATGAGCTATGGCACTTTTGCATCCGGTAATGCGATAAGTTCTATTAGCATGTTCCATTTGCTTCACAAGCAAGGGCAAGTCATTTCAGTAAGCTCATATCACTGCAATCAAAGCAATTGGCTTCACAGGCAGAGAAGAAAGAGGAAAGGCTCAGGGTGATTTTTATGGATCACAACACAGTGTAAAAAATAGATTCTTGTATTATTTTAACCCGTAACATGCTTTGCTTCTTGTCAATCAAGGTGTTTTTATTTCATTAGCCTGTAAGTACCTGGAAGACTCAAATTCCAAACAGAACTCATGAGCTAAGACCAGGAGTTCTGAAAAATAAGAATCTTTTCTTATACAGATAACACCCACTTATGCAGTATTAGGCACTGACTTCATTAACCACTGATTAGTTTAAATCTTTCCTATTGACTTTGTCCATCAGTACAAATGCACTTTTTTATTATTATTTACTATTTTTTTTTTGGAACCCTGAAAAAGTACTCATGAGTTGAGAGGATGCTAAACATGACATTACACACTGCAAATTGCCATCAGTTGAGAGGGTGCTAAAAATAACATGACAGCTGCACGGTGCCTGCAGCCAGCAAGGCAGGTAAGGAGGCAGCAAATGTGCATCCCGAGTCCCAGGGGAGAGCCGTGGAGGCATTTTTCCTTATGGAGCCCTCAGGAGCTGAGGCAGGGACTTCACCCTTCTGTTGCAACAGAAAATGACTTCCTAAAATCAGGATTCCTGGGGGAGTGTGGCCCACAGTGCCTGGTGCCAGCTGGTCCGGTGGGATTTGGGTGCCTGACTGGTGGTGGGCACTTTCCAAGGGTGCTGAGCTGAGGAATGCATGGCATTGTCAGTTTTCCATCTGGAAAACACATTTAATCCTCCCCTGGCCCTGGTGGGAGCATCACCCTGCTCTCTGGGGATGGCTGGATGGGGCCTCGAGCCGCTGTGGGGCCACGGAGCAGGGACACGGTGAGGAGGCCACTGGGAGCGGGACCTGGGGGACAGGAGGTGCTGTAACCTCCAGCCCCAGCTCGGCTTCCAAGGAACAAAAGAAAATTAATTTCTTCCAGGGCTGGTTTGACGTCTCATGGGGGTGACAGGGAGCTGGGGCAGCCTGGCAGGACAGAGGGTGGCAGCTCTGCCCCTGGCAGCCCCAGGCAGGTCCTGGGCTGCCTCCCCAGCAGCGCCCAGCAGCCTCCAGTCCCTCCCAGTGACACGCAGCTCCCAGGCTGCCCCGTCAGGGGTATCCCTGCAAATACAACACAGCAGAACCAAACCCCAGAGCAGGACTTGTCTTCAGGGGTCTTTCTGCAGGGAAATCCCCCCTTGGCTTTACAAACCAGTTCCCTGAGGCCTACCAGGAGTATTTGGGCCTCCCACCAGGTACCAAGGATATATCCACATCCTAGAGACATATAAGGTGGATCACCTTTATCCTGGACAGCCATATAATCCAGAGTTTTCATTTTAATACTCAAAATATAATTCTTTCTTATCAAACCATTGTTTTGTTGATGGCAGAGCTAAAAGGAACCACTAATTGTGGCATTTTATAATATAAAACCATGATAAAAGTCCTGGGAGGGAGGAATTTAAAAGAATTGCACCTGAAAGACATTCTAAGTTCTGAATATTTTTCTTGCAAGGGGCCAAGATAACTTCAAATGTCCAAGACTGATACATTTCATCTGAAGTGAAGTAGTTTGGATAAAATGGAATTCAGATTAAAGGTCAACATTGCAATCTTTTGTCCAGACTAAGGTAATTTGAGTAAAATGGGACTTTTTGGTGAATAATCCATAATTTTAGCTTTTAAGAAAGCAGACCTTAAACTTCTCAGGCCATCTCCGTTTCAGAGCCATTCCTTACAGTGAATCGCAGTGGATAATGGTGAGGAATTGCTAAGCAGACTGTGATGTTAACCAATTTGTGAGATGCTATATATGTAAGATTCCTTGGCAAGGAGCTCCATGCTGAATGCTACTTGCAGGCAAAGTCACAGATAGGAAGGAAAAAAGTGAAATTCTTGCTCTTAGTTTCTTTGTGACTCTGCCGGTCTCCATTTCATCAATTAGAAAATTGCCCATTTATTCCCTGTCTGTGTCTCCTTTCATCCAGGAGATGTTTTTTTCTCCTTTTTTCTTGGAAGCAAAGGTCTAATTGTATAGCTAAAATACCATCTTTGCCCTTTCCAGGGCTGCCAGTTTGTCATTGGTGGAGAGATGGACAAGAATATTGTAAATGTCAGTGTGAACAGGCTGAGGTCTGGGTTTTCCCTCATTTTCTTCAGATTTCTTTTCAGCAGACAGATGAGCAGAATCACTTTGTTCAGCTCTGGCGTTGCAGCAGCACTGACTCCTTTGGTGGCAATGATAAATGGCTCCAAGATATGAAATAGCTGTTCCAGCAAAGTCCATTGAGCAGAATAGAGAACAATGCCCTCCTCAATGTCATTGTACGTGAGATATTCGATGATTGCCACTTTTTGCACAAGAATGTGTTCAATCAGCAAAGTACAGAGAAATCCGTGGTGTTGCTTCAGCCTGAAAGAGCTGGCGAGGTGGCACAGACCTTTACTCAGCTTGATTTGGACCAGGCTCTCTCAAGTTATTAAAATGGGCTCAAGTGAGAGCTGCCACCACAGAGGGTGTCTGAGTTTTGAAACGTGGCTTTGGGATCAGGCTCATTCCACGGGTGCTGTGGGAGATGTGCTGTGCATTTTAACTTTCTCCACCTGGGACAGAGGACTGGGGAGGTGCAGCTAATCTTTAGCCTGATCTCCAGTTTTCCTTTTCTTCTGAAAAACACAGCAGCAATTAGGCCTCAGCTGGGAACTGGAAAGTTCTTTTTCCACGTCTCACTGCAGGTCTGTGTGTGCACACCCCGGAGTGCAGGGAATGCATCTGCTGCAGCCACAGCCCAGGCTGATTGCAGGGCTTCAGGAGGTTCGGGCTGAGGCAGAAAGAAAGCTTTTTGGTTTGTTGGTACAGAGATCTTTTGAGATTGTATGTCCTCTTCCTCACCTGGGCTTGATTTTAGGGATAATTATTTGAATTTTGACTACATCACACATATGAAAATGCAAGTTTTTGGGTCACTGACTGTGATTAGCATTTCTGGAGCAGGAAGTTGCAGAAATACTGCAAAAGGAAGCTTGAACACGTGGCGTGTGTGTGTCGGTGATGTGATGGCTGGTGGCTGTGCACTTTGGTAATTTAAGGGATTGGAACAGTTTCAGTGATAACTATGGCCACTTTGAGCAAATCACAGTCAGTCTGGTCTCGCTATTACCCCTGATTATATAGAAATTAGGAGCACCCGTAACGTTTCCATATGTCCTGTAAGATTTTTAGCTGTGAGGATCGTTTTGAGTGAGCTTTACTTGCTTTGAATTTAGTTGGTAGCACTGTAGGTGCTTTGGGAAAACTGTTGAGTCCCTTCTGGCCAGTACAAGACTTTAAAAAGCACAAAATAGCCATTTTGCAGAATCCTCCCTCTGAGGAGCCTGTCAGGCTGTGATTTGAGAAGCTCTCACAGCATTTGGGACCATGTGCACTTGGAGACTTGGCTGGGGGTGCTCAGCAGTTCTGCCCATCTGGGCTTCACTTCTGCGCCCAGCACGAGCTGAGGGCTGGCCTGGGGGTTGTGTAGGGCAAATTTGGTTATTTGGCTCTGGGCTCATTTCAAGCCTGGCCTGGGGTGACTGTAATCAGTCACAACTTGTGTTCAGAGTGGAGACAGTGAGTGCCTTGAGCCCGAGAATCAGAGCAAGAAGCCTCTGTTTGTTCAGGTGTAAAATGTGTCTGCAGCCTCCTTGTCCTGATTTGTCACATTATCACTCTCAGCTTCCAGTGAAGCTAGTGGCAGTTATCCAAAAATCAGGTCATGCTATCTCTGAATGATATTTTGGATTCCCAGTTATTTGCAGAATATTCCAAGGCAGCCTGTGCACAGAGCCATGGTTTCCTGACAAAAGACATGGGAGAGCACCGAGAAATGAGCTTTTTGTAATAGACACGGAATACTGAAACTCAGCCCAAAGCAGAAGGCCAGTACAAAGTATTTCCATCGCTTCAATCCAAAACAGTCTGGCGCTCTGAGAACCACAAAGCACTTAAATCATTTTACTTCTTCCTGTGGCCCTGGGAGGTAGGGAAGTGCTGGAGGAATTGAGGAATTGAGCAAGCAGTGCAGACTCGAGCCTTCAAACTGACCAGTAATTCTGAATAATCAACTTCACGGTTGTCAGCTTCGGTTTCCAAAATGTGCTCTCCAGCCGTGGGCAGCAGGAAGGCTGCAGGAGATGGAAACACCTTGTGCTTTAGCACCTCTGGGGAGAGCTTGCATCCAGAAATGTAAATGAGCACGTCAGAGCACGGGTGGCTGTGTGCGAGCGCAGTGCCCACAGTGCCTGAGCTGACTCGCAGGCATGGGGACAACATGCAGTTGCTCCAGTTCTGTTTCCAGCCTGAGTAGCAAACACCTTTCTTCTCCCTTTTTGGCATCACCCCGCACATAAACTGTCTGATGGGTGGGTGTGCAGAACGTGCCAGTGCAGAGTGTGTCCTGCACACACACGGGGAGGTGCTGCACACAAATACAACCCCAGAGCAGTGCTTAGAGCCCTTTCCTCCTCCCTCTCCTTTTTTCCTTCCATCCAGCTGGTCCATAGAATGCAGCCATTGGCCCAGGACAGCCCTGCTGGACAGTGGGTCCTCCCCTGGTGCCCAGCCCCTCTGTGTGAGGGCAGGAGCTGCCTCAGAGCCGGGCTGGCCAAACGTCGGGAGCTGTTTGCTGAGTGCATTTATTGTCTTTGCATCATTTATGAACTGGAGGGGTTTGACCATCATCCGTCTCTGCCAGAGGCTGGCACGGCGGGCTCTGGAGGCCGGAGCTGTAAATTGGATGGTGCACTCCTGCTGAGCTCCCAGCAAAGTCCTGGGGTCAGCGTGGGAATTCAGTGGCAGGAACGGCAGCGTTTGCTCCCGGTGCCATGTGGGCCCCGTGCAGCAGAGGCTGCTTTGGCAGCCGCCCCGGCTGGCCGAGGCACAGAGCTGTCACTCACTGGGCACGGCGTGAGGGGAGCAGGAGCGCTTTTAATCGGCTTGGCACCCGCGCTGCTTCCATAATGGACACCAGTAGGTCTCAGTCCTTCGCCATATGCTTAGCTCTGGAGACAAGGTGCTTCTGGGTACAGCAGTAATTATTTGATGTGGAATTAAGTGGACCTTGAAATTAGAACTGGACTGTGGGAGAGCGGAGGTTTGGAGGTTTAACACTTTGGTGGAAATGCTTCCCACCGACGCCGCTCTGCAGATTCCCTCGGCTGCGGGGAACTGCTCTGTTGGCAAATTCAGATGTCAGTGCTGGCAAGTTCTCTTCTCCCCAGGTACCTCCACGCTGCAGGGAACACAAAAACCCTGAGCTTTTCCAAGCTTATGAGTCGGGAAAAACTACAGCAGAGGAGAGATTCCTTAAACCAGAGCAAAGCTGGGGGGAAAGGAGAGGCTGCAGAGCGCTGTGAGCATGGCTGGGTCACAGGACACCTGCTCATGTGCCCGGCACCAGGAGCGGGTGGCACCTTGACACCCTCTGAACCCTGCTGCTCAAAGGGAATCGCTCTTTCCTGCTTAGACATCCACCTTTTGCCACCTTTATTTTTCCTTTTGGGTTCAGATACCACAATCAAGACTTGGAGTTTGCCTGGAGGGTGGGCACAGACACAAACAAAAGGAGCAATTGCTCCTGAGCTCCCTGGTTTGAAACACATAGGGGGTGTGATAATGGATCCTGGGGAGCTCGTGGTTAGCAAACTCCTGGCTCTGACCATCCAGGGGGAGAAGGTGACCAAGGCCAAAAGCTGAATTTTTCCAACACTTGCGAAGCAGAGATAGTAAATGGAAAATCTTTGTGACATCCTTGGTTGTGACTTGCTTTGTGATCCTTGGGGATGTCCTGTGCAGGGCCAGGAGTTGGACTGGATGATCCTCATGGGTCCCTTCCAGCTCAGGAGAGTCTCTGATTCTATGCCGTGATTTTCGTGGATGAAAATCCATGGGCAAGTCTGCTGCTTGTAAATGTAGGGCCTTGTTCACCTTCATACCAAAATCTCATACAGGCAGTCCTGCTGAAGTCAAAATGCGGTATATTTCTGGGGTAAGGTAGGAGTACCTTCTCTCAATGCCATGCTGTTCTAGAAATGTTTTCCTTTTGTCTGTTGACTCTTCATTAATTTGAACATTGTGTGAGGTTCTCAAAATTCTAGCTAAAATTGTCCCCGTCTTCATGTTCCTTTTCGTTTGTTTGTTACCAGAGTAAATACTCTGCTGCAACTGGTGCTATATAAATCACTTCAGTTATTAAACAAATTTCACTTCCTTTTCTATTTGGAATCAGCTGCAAGGAGATTGTAATTTTATCTAATCTTTGCTTCATTTAAAATTAGTTGAAAAATACCTAGAAATAGTTCTTAGCTCTAATTTGTTAGTACGTAGCTCAGTGGCATAGGGAAGGCACCTTTTCACCCCCTGTACTGATGAAACAAGGAAAAAGCCAATGAAAGAGAAAAGTTATAATTAAACAACAGACAGAAGATGAGTTGATTTGTGCAAATCAAGTACGTGTATTTGTGGGTGTATTTGGCTCTGTCTGTTCACATCCCACTGTGTAGTTAACCTTTGGAATTCACAAAATGTAACTGATTTCAGAGCAATTTGGTTGTCTTACAAAAATACTCAAAGATGCATTAAACATGATATAAATACATAAAGACCTTAACTGAGTGCTGCAAGAACCTGACAGTCAGCTGGTCCTTGGGTAGGAAAGCCTGGGTCTCCTGTTTGGTGGTTTACGTTCTCCTTGGAAATGTTTGCCCTTAGATCTGCAGAGGTGGGAGTTCAGTCGTGAGTGACACAGGCAATTCATCCTCCAGAACCTACAGCTGGAGACAGAAACAAAACAAACCCACACAAAGAGGTGTAGTTACCCAGAACTTGGTGGGAGGGATCAAACCTGTGAGTTCCAGGGTTCTTAGGGTCCCGTTTCCAACACAGCTTTTGTACTTCTAGCACATGCAAACGTGGTTTGGGTTTTGATGCTTGTCCCTAAGGAACATTGAGTGATCTAGTCCTGCTCTATTTCTACAACAGTAAAACTTATTAAAAAATTGAGCAGTGGCACTGGATAAATATCAAGACTCTCTGGAGTTACCATTCAGGACTTTGTAAAATTGTGTTTACTGTGATACCTGGGCTACTCCCAGAGAACCTGAGGGAAGCAGTGAATGTGGCGTGTTCTTGCTTCCCCTGTGATCTCTGAATTCTTTAGTTCAGCAGCCATAGGCAAAGCCATGGGTGACCTTTCCATGTGTTCCTGGAAAACAGCAAATGCTCCTCTTTGGGCTGGGCAGAGCTGGGCCAGCTCCGTGGAGCCCGTGGAGCTGATGGCCTGGCAGCCAGCATGAGGAGTACTCATGTGCATCCAAAGAAAACAAACCAGCCCTCGAAGACTGTTTTTCTTCTTCCCTGATCCAGTTTTGGAGTCTGAACGTGCCTCTGCACCATCAGCTCCTGTGCCCTGAGCTGAACTGACCGAGGGCTTGGCAAATGGCTTTTGGTGTGTGCAGGGCAGTTCTTTGATCATTCAAACACACAAATGTATCCTCCTCATCAGCAGCGGGGAGGCATTTCCTCCCATACAGTAACTGAACTTGTTCCTAAAGGTTCCAGGTGTGATGCCCAACATTTAGGAGTGTATCACCCATCTTGTCCACAAAAATATTTATCTTGTTTTTGCTGTAGCAAGTTTCTCTTACCTGTGCTTTTTCTCTTTTTGTGTTTCAGTGTGACAGCGACAGTGATCAAGAAGAAAAGGTAAGCAAGAAAATCAGTATGGGAGCAAAACTAATTTATTGGATTCCCTTATTCCTCTTAATCTATTACTTATTCAGAGTTTCTTCTTGGACTAATGTAAAGCATCTCTATACAAAGAAAATTTCTGTCTCTAATTTAATTTTGGAATAGACCTCCAAGGAAAGAGAATTCTAATGAATATTTTGGAGGCTGCACAGTTCATCTTTAAGCATATTGATGCCACAGTTTGTGTGGGTTGTTTATGAACACCAGTCTCACTACCAACCCTTTCCATGGCTACACTTCCCCTTGGAAGTTGTAACAGCAACTGAGTCTGTTGGTAGCCCTCACATTTGCACTTCTTCACAGTTATTTACCCACTGTTAGTGTCTGTTTGCTTCTCTGCAGGCAAGGGCCTGCAAATTCCAACTGAAGTGTTATGGTTGATGCATCTATTTTTTAGAAACAACATTTGGAAACTGTACATTAAGTCAAGTGACACAACTTGCTGATAACTGTCTCCATAATTTTGGGTTTCTAAGTGGGAAAGGGGAAAAATGTAATGCTGAAAGAGTCAGGCAATGGTCTCTAATGCTATTTATTGTTTAGAAGACTAATAGTAATGAAGAACTGGTATCCACACTGATGAATATTTTTGCCCATTATTTTATGTTGTGAACAGACTAACCTTCTTTCTTTGGCAAAACTGAAATAATCATCGCAGAAAAACTGGTCTGATTTCTTTATTTCCAGGTTGGATTTTGTGATTTTTATTTGTATGTTGAGCCTTAAGGGATGTTTTGATAATGTAATCACTTCTGCCTCCTCTTTCCCTGGACAAATTGGGGGATGGAAGTCAGGGGAGGGTAAAATAATGTCAGAAAATATTGTTCCTATAATAATGTTGAATTGGTTAGAGTTTCATGAGTGGTTCTGTTAAGCAGCTCCAAGGCAAGCCAAGAAGAGGAGAGATGACCATGCTGGTGTGCAGCTTATCCAGCAGCCAAGTACAAATATGCTGTAAAATCCAGAGGGAAACAATGAGTACAAAAATCACCTTCCATGAATTTAATCAGTTTTCTACAGGGTTTGTGTAACAGGAAGCCAAGGAAATTCTCAAACCATTCTGTGTATAACTTCCAAAGCTTTGCCCTTCAGCTCTTTTCCCAAGTAGAGGATTTTTTCCTCATGTTTCTTAATAATTTGCTAACTATGTTAAAGAACTGCTGTTTACTTTGAAATGCAATGATTTTCCTTGCATAAGGGAACTAATCACTGGAGTTAATCAGTGTGACAACAGAAAGGGGAGGTTTTGTTGGGTTTTTGCACAGAATATTAACCTGCACTTTTCAATATGAATTTTTAATGCATTACCATTACATTCCATCCTGTGAAGTGATTATTCATTTTCAGGATGTTCCTTATGCGGAGGAAGATGATAAACTGAATTTCAGCTCCTATGTTTATGGCACCCAGAACTAAAAGTGTAATTTCCTGTCACTGCAGCATTTATGGAGCTGAACCTCTGCCTGTTTCCTTGTATTTTTCTCTTGCAGCACTCCTGTATAAAAAGGGAGAAGCAGCTTTTGGGGATGGAGGGGGGATGCTGCTTCAGGGTGGTTTCCACCACACAGTACAAGAGAGACTCAAGACTGTACCTCACACAGAACATCCCCGTACTTGTGTGGGCAGGATTTAAAATCCAGATGTGTATTTCATCTCTGTGATCTCTATTTTGTCTTCCCCCTAATGGAATGAGATTAAGTGCAGACTCAAATATCCCTAAAAATTTAGTGCTTTTCCTATGTCAGAACCAGACCCAGCTTTGAGCTCTAGAGCTCAGGCCCAGTTCTAAGAGATGACTGCTCACCCTGGCATATTTATTCAGGCTGTGCTGGCAGCCCAGGCAAAGATCTAAAGGCCTTGTTCTGCTGTTAATTTGAATTCAGCATATGTAGCCTGTTATAAAATGCGAGACATCATCATTTGAGCAGGTCAAGCATATTCAGATGAAGACAAATGGTGCTTATTTGATTTTCTTAAAATCAGGAAATGAAAAAAGTGCTCTCTGGAGAAATCATGTTCTGCCTGACTTAGATGATAGACCAAGGCATGTACCCCAGATAAGAACAGGCGCTCGTCGCTGGGTTTTATCTCTGAAGGACGGTGGGGACTGTCAGCTCGCTGACATGTGCATTATCCATGTCATTTTAAACAAAGTGACCTGTAGAAAAGTGCACTCTGCCGTGACGTGATAATGGGCTGTTGGATGACAGGTAAAGTACACACTATAAAGGAGGCTGTGCGTTATTCCTTTGTTTAACTGACAAGTAGAAACTTCTTTTCTTCAGACAGGCAGGATCTTTTAGATCTCTTTCAATAGGACCCAGAAGATTTTTGAATTACTGCTTTAAATAAAATAACATTTTTAGGACAAAAATTTCCTGCGAGCACACTGCACTGGGAGAAGCGAGGATGCCAGGGAGGAGCTCCCTCCTGTGCGAGGGAGCGTTTCATCAGTAGTGCCCAACATCCTCAGTTCTCATTAATAACCAGGGGAGCTGAGGGTGCTCAGCAGGATTAGGAGTTTGAAGATCCTTTACCCAAATGCCTTATATCACGATGATATTGGCCTCCAGCTGTGGAGCTGTTCTAGCAGTGAATTGACAAATTGCTCTTGGTTGGACCTCGCTCAGTGTGTTCTGAGGATTGTGGAGTTGTGCCCCTCCCACCAGAAACAGCTTGGCCTGAAGTGTTTCTGGGAAGAGGAGATCTGCTTTTCTTTAGGACTATTTCTTGCAGATTTTGATACCCTGTAGTGTACAGAATGTAGGGTTAATTGCTGCAGAGCAATTCTGTACTTGCTCTTCCGAAAATGCAAAGGAAGCAATTTTGCTTCATTTAGGATTTTTGAGGGCAAACCCACACTGATCCCCCAGAGGAGATCCATGAGAGGTAGCAGTAATGCACATGGTACATATTTCTGCTAGAATAAATAAAACCTGGAATCCAGAAAGATAGACCAGGGCTTTGAATAAAATATGGCAGATCAGTATCAGGAAAGGTGTGTGACAGGTCGAGGGGCTGGAGGATGAGCTGGTTCAAGCTTGACTGGATGGGGCACTGTGAGCAGCAGGATGAAGGAGGGAGCAGGACCTGGGAGCCTGAGGAGCAGCTGGGTGGCCAGGGGTGGCAGACTGGGAAAGGCACTGTCTCAGCCTGGTCACATTCCTTTTTCCTGACTTGGATCCCTGCCTATCTGGCTGCGTAAATCACGGCTGATATCTGATCTCAGTTAGGTGATGGCTGTGCCTCCAATCCGTCTTCCCGAGCCTTTAATTGGGAGCCGACAGACAGAGTCACTTTCTGTCTGTCTCTGCCCTCAAATGAGACATTTCTCCAGAGGTTTCTCGGGAAGAAGAAACAAGGATATTTAATTGAAACAATGATGCAGCCCCTGCTCAGCGGTGCTGTAGCTAAGGCTGTGTCAGCATCTCAATTTTAAATGACATATTTTGGGTGGATAATTTGTCTATTTATACAGATTCATGCTCCTTCACTTCAGTTTGACACACAGGACTGGACTGGAGCACTCAAAGTAGACATTTCACCCTCCTGTTGCTGAAAAGCCTGAAGAGGTAGCAGGCATGTCTGTGGAGGGAGAGTATATTTGGAAGACTTGCATCAGAGTGAGATGCACTAATTCTTAGAGAGATGTCATTTTCCGTCCTGGGATCCTTTCAGCAAATGCCACTGGGATTTCTTACTGAATCAGAAAAAAGTATGGATCCCAGGGGAACTCCGATTTTCTCCATTAAAAAGTCTGTCAGTCTTACTCTTTGAGCAGGTCTCCAGAGCTGATAATCTAAAATTAGGGCAAGCTATTGCACAGCTGACAAATTTAAGTGCAACTGTATTATCTTTTGATATCTTGATACAATCTTTAAAATTATACCCATGGTAATTAATACCACATTAAAAACATAAGTGCAAACACAAAGTTTGTCTTCTGGAAATCAAAGGAAATCTTGTTTGGAAAAGACATACAAAGAGCTCTGATAAGGAAGTCAGGTGCTAAAGATGAGGTAAGAAATGAGGTCCTGTTTTATTCTCCATCTCTACCATTTCCTCTCACCACTCTGTTTAATTTTAAAATTAAAGGCTCGATCTGAAGCACTTTAGTGATTTTTCACTTCTTAGGAAAACACTTCATTGATCAAGGGAGCTGCTTTGCAGTGTACACAGGGCAGAGCTGCTTCTGGCTGGAGTTGTATCCAACTTTGATAGGATGTGCAGCCTAAAACAACATCGCTATTGATGCCTTCGTTCCGTGTTCATCTCAGGAGTCCCCAGTCAGTTACGAGGCTCTTGAATCCCACTGGAACGTGGTCTCTCAGGGCCCAGCAGTGCCTGGCCGGTCCTGGCTGCAGCCCAAGTGTCCCTGCTGAAATGGGCTCAGCTTTGGTGCCCTGGTGTAGGATGGGGAGGGAGGACAGAGCTCAGTCAAACCAGTGGCTAAATTTGCCAGGTGTTGGCATCTGCTCAGAGGGGGAGAGTAAGAAGGGGAGGGGATTGGGATCAGGATGAGTGGGTGTTGTGCTTGCCAGGGAGCCTGTGCTGGTGGGAGTGTGTTGCTTCATTATTTTTCTCTTTGAAAGAAAATTTTGTTCTTTGAAGAGAAAAGTACTGTGCCATTAAAAGCACCAAGAGAGCTGAAGAATGATCTTTCTTGAATCAGATTATTTTTAATGATAATGCTGGTACATCTGATTGCTTAGAGAGCAGGTACAAACCAAAGATTATGGAAATACCATAAATGACTCCGCTATACCCAGGTAAAAGGCTATTTGTGTGTGTCTGTACACACACCAAAGCATTCACACCTGCACCCTCTATATGTTTCTGCAGTGCTTTTGGGCTTTGGAGAGACATTTTGGAGTAGCATTTTGGCAGATGTGTGTCTCCCAGTTTATGCACAGGCTGCATTTTAGTGTTTGGTGGTTAAACACAAGTGTTTATATGTTTGTTTGTTTGCAGTTCTTTCCAACTTTGCAAACTCGACTGATTTAAGTAGTAATAAATGCTCTGATAAACCTAAGAGGGGCTTGGGAAGGAAGGGCCTGCTAAAACCATGTCAGTCCATAGCTCTGGATAAAGGCAGAGTTTGTTGTTCATGAACTTGAGGAGCCGTTTCCTCCTGCCCTGCAGACCTGGAGTGTCTCTGCTGAATGCACAGAGCATCCTGCTCAGCCAGGGCAGAGCTGCTCCATGTCCTCGTCACTCCAAAGCATGTGCAGGACACAGCAAATGGTCCTTTCCAGAGGAACAGGAAA
Organism: Edolisoma coerulescens; assembly: GCA_013397115.1. NCBI lineage: Eukaryota > Metazoa > Chordata > Aves > Passeriformes > Campephagidae > Edolisoma > Edolisoma coerulescens. The sequence continues at coordinate 106,604 of VWZW01007919.1, forward strand.
AACCCAGCACAACCCCACCACAAACTGTGCTGGAAGACAGAAGGCCAAAGTAAGCAGCTGCTTTGCACAGGGCTGTGTTCTGTGTATTCTGCAAAAGCTTTGTCATAAATGGATTAAATGGTGGTGAAATTGCTTTATGTCATCTTCTAGCCAAACAATTACATTTACAGGCAGGTGCAATCCACTCTCTGGGGGCAGTTGCATCAGTTCGGGATTTTTTTAGGAGGGTGCTTGGAAACAAAACTGTATTTGCGGTACTTTTCCCTCGTCCCTGGGAAGAATGAGGGAAGGAAGAGTTTGGGTAGCACTTCAAGGGAAAAATGTGCCCCTGGATGGTGCCAGGGCTGTGGCAGAGAGACAGCTGGGAGCCAGCTACATTTATACCCAGCCACCACCACGGCCACACTGTGCTACAGTAATATCTCTACTCTTCTCACAGTTTAAAACTCTACCAGGGTTTCCATTTGGTGTTTATGCACTGCTGGAATATAAATAATAAATTACAATTTACCTAGTCTGAGAAATTTTAATCATAAAGGGAACTCTGAGAATTTATTGAGCTGCTGAAAGAAGGGCCTGTCATCAGAATTGGGGTTTTTTTCATCGCATTCTTCCCATTTCTCAAACGTAGGTGCAGGTATAGGGAGGTTGGGGGTGGTTTTTAGAGGAAAACTTCAAAACGTAAAGCATGTCATCTTCAGTCTAGTAAGAAGAAGAAAGAAATTGGTGTGTGGCCTTAGGTTGTGTGAGACATTCCCTGTCTCTCCCAGCCAGGGAACAGCAAGAAACCACTGGAAAAGAGTTCCTGTGGGGTTGGAAGGCGCCGAGGTTCCTGAAGGGGGCTGGCTGCAATAGGGGCTTTTATGTGGGAGCTCCGGGGGTTGGTGGGGGGATCCTGCCCTCCCCAGATCTCATCTCTCTGGGTTCTGTGGGGCAGGGTGGGCTGGCACAGAAAGGCTGAGGAGCTGTCAGGCCTTTCAGCCCTGCTGTGCTCCAGGAAGGGCAAAGCATTGGTCCCGAGGGCGCTGGATACTCGGAATGCATATTCCATATTGGTTATACATACACCACTGTATATGTATATACATATATACGGGTATATACCCACCACTGTGGGTACCAACCACCACGTTTGGCAAACGAGGGGAAGCTGGCTGAGAAGCCAGTTTTAATCAATTACTGCAGGTCATGGGATACTGCTGTCTTACTGTTTGGCATATATTTATTTTGGCTAAGGGTAGGATTAGAGAAATCATTCCTCAGTATTATTCCAAAAACAGTTTCTGCGAAGCCGGGATGTTTCCCACAAGGGCGATTTACGCTGCATATTTGTACAGGTGTTGTCTTTTTAACTCTGGAAAACGCAGCACCTCAAACTTGCCCCAAGGGTGAAAGATCACCCAGCCTTTCTGCGCCAGCGAGGCTCCGGCAATCAGGAAGCATTTCTTACTGTTTAAGGCCCATTAGGAGGGAAGATAAGGCTCCTTTTTATTCATTTGATGTGCCAGGCCGAGGGTCCCCGCAGTCAGAGCAGTAAAGCGGGAGCCGAGCGCGTTTGCGGTGAGGGACGCGGCGCTGGGCAGCGAGCGGCGCTCGGGGCCGNATTTGTATTTACTTTGGGAGTGTAATTTGTTCCTCATGGATAATGTGACCCTTAGCGGAGCTGGATCATGGGTTAGTTGAAGTGATATTTTCCGCTAATGGTAGTCGTACATCATTGCTGTCAGCTCGGGTTAGGAGGCAAGCACATTACAGCTCCATTTTACCTCTGCAGGCATCTGGGATTATTTGCCATAACTGAGTATGACATGACCACACTACAGAGTGCATTAAAATTTTACTAGCTGCTCAGGCAAGTTCCTTGGCTCCAGCCTGCCTCCAGGCAGCCGGAATGATGGATACCTCCGAGGTCCTGACTTGCTGCACCAAGGATACTCAATGTCAATGGCCCAAACAGGTTTTGCTCTCCCCAGGGCTTTAGCCCAGCTCCTGGCATCGAGTAAACAACGCAGAGCTGGAGCAGGGGAGGGCAGGTTGGCACAAATGCCCCTCCGAGGGTCGCCGGCGCGTTGGAGGTCCTGGCACTGTCACATCAGTGTCTTGAGACGCTGCTCAGCCATCAGGGCTTAAAAAGTGTCATTTGCAGGCTGTCTTGTGGGGATAAAAATAAAACCATTGTATGAAAATTCAAGTTGATAGCAAAAAGCATCCAGCGTTGTGGAATGGTACGTGTTAAATGTGTAACAGGCATGGAGCATGATGCATAACCAATATGGAATATGCAAATGCAGCAAATGCTGATGTTATAAGTGTATGCTCATGTTGCACTCCATTTTCTGCTCTGTGCATATGTGCAGAGTCATATTTACACCTGTAGCAGCAACCAACCTATATCCAGTATTTTAAATTTTTATTATTTTTATATAAGCAATTACTGTTCTCATACAGGACCTTAGAATACCAGCCAGAGTTTATCTACGTGTATATTATTTTGCAGCATGTGTTTTCATGTATACACATGCCTACTATGAAAATAATAGACATTGCTTTCATTGAACATATCTGTTTGTATAGATGTTCATTATTTGCAATGTGTCTGTTTATATATATTGACATTCCAAATTAGAGGTATAGCTGTACAGAGAAATGTGTGCTGAGGAAACTTGGGGGAGAGGTGAAATTGAACATAGTAGTTGTTTTAAATGCTTCTTGAAAAAGCATAATATATACCCCATGATAATTTTATTGCAGCCTCCTGCTGGTTTTATAAATATCTACAACACACGTCTGTGCTGCCCACAAGCTCTCCTCCCCACAGCAGCACTAATATCTATAATAATTTCAGGCAAAAGGTACATAATTATAGACCGTGTTTCTGTAAGGTAAGCAGGGATTGTGTGTGTTTGAAATCCTCCAAGTTGTTCTCCTCTGTCCTCATTCTGTTGTTGTGTGAATTGGCAGATGGAGGAAGAATGGAAAAACCTCAGTTTTGTTTGTTTAGCTTTTTTGTTGTGTCTTTTAAAGTGTTTAATTGCATTTGTAGTCACTGTGAGATGAGAAAAGGAAAGAAAAGGGATAGGAGTGAGCAGCTCATGGGCTTGTTGGGGGAAGATTGTCTGGGTTCGCTGAGTCATGGAATGGTTTGTGTTGGAAGGGACCTTAAAGGTCCTTTCATTCCAACTCCTCCAAAGTGTCCCTGAATCCCCACCTTTCCCTGTTCAGTCCTGCCATCCGAGGTGCACTCCACTTTTCCTGAAGTGTCCAAGGCCAGGCTGGATGGGGCTTGGAGCACCCTGGGACAGTGGGAGGTGTCCCTGCCCATGGCAGGGGGTGGAACTGGATGAGCTTCAAGGTCCCTTCCAGCCCAAACCATTCTGTTTCTATGATCTAGGGTCGAGTTTCAGGATGTGATTTGAGTTTGTTTTGGTATAACACATTCCTGGTGATAAATATTCCCATCCTACTTGCAACACTTGGAGCCAAACTTTATTATGCCCAAGAGTTTCACCTGTGCCTGGATTGTAGGATTTGATTCTCGGTAGGGGAGGAGAGAAGAAGAGATTAAAGCTGGTGCTGTGCTCAGTGCTGTACAAGAAACAGAAAAGACACTTTCAGACATCTCTAAGGATAACATGCAAATTCCTAAAGCCTTCCCAGCAGCTTAGATCACAGTAAGAAAGACATTCCAAATGATAGATGGTTTTGCTTGTTCACTTTATAGTGTTACATCTTCTTTTTTATATGTAGCAAAACTTTTATCAAAGTGATTCCGTGAAGAGTGTTCGTGGGAATGCCAGGCAAGATTTCACTTTCAGGTGCCACTGGTGCAGAGTGAGTGAAATCACAGAGTGGTTTTCTGATCTTGCACGTAGCAAGTTGTGATTTCAACGCAGGGAAGATGTAAGTGTGTGTCTGTGTGTGCACACAGTGCCTGTGCCCACATGTTCTCTCTGTCCTGAAAGATGAGAATTTTAAACTTAATTTAGAATGTTTGAACTGAGGTCTCTTAGTAGATTGAGAAGTTGAGTCTGTTGTTTTGCACAAGTGTCTGTAAACCTCCCACACGAAAGTAAGAAGAGATGTCCTGAAAGGAAATCTGTGTCCTGAAAGGTTCTGACCCGATTCTCGTGATCACCACACCCCCTGGAGCTGCTGTTGGTCAGGTCTGAGCTTTGGAGGTGTGTTAATGGTATTGATGAGTGGGCACGTATGGTCTGTGTGTGTGGAGACAGACAGAAATTCAATCTGTGGATCTTGGAGTTTGGCCGTGGCCAAACTTATCTAGGTTATACAAAGTGTTCTTTAAGGACTATATGCTATTCAAGCATAATATTCATATACACTTTATGCTCTTGAATAACATCTGTTTTTCATAACAAATCAGGTTTTATAATCATGTATGAGGCATGCTCCCCATTCCTGAATGTCTGTTCTCACTTTTCCTTGAAAAGAAAAAGGCTTGGGATTGAGAACTGAGAAGGTGAGACATTTCTTTGGAGGTTTCTTTAGAAAGAGAAGAAAAAAAATATATAGAACAAAGTTATGGCAATTATTTCATGGTTTTAATAGTCTTGGAGGCCACAACACATGTAACCGTCTCAGGTTTCTCACAAACATGTCCAAGGACAGGCTGAAAACAAGGAGACAGGAAATTAAATGCATGCACCGATGAATTGAGAAGGATTCCAGCAAGGACCATGCTGGTTTCCTAAATACTTCTCTCCATGTGGCTCAGGCAGGGTATTGTGGACCTGGAAGTGGTATAACACAGCTACCGTGTCTCTTGGATTCCAGAAATTCCCACACAGGGCAGAGTGAAGGGAATAACACGTGGTTTGAATTAGGGTTGGGCCTGCAGGTACCAGCAGAGTAAGGATCATTCTGGGCTTTCATCTCCCTGTTAATCCAGGGCATGTTTGGCAAAACTTCTCCCTCCCTCCTCCCTCGTGGCATTGCAGCCAAGGGAGCCCCTTCTCCCAAAGCCTCTGCCTGCTCTGTCAGCCTGCAGTGAACCCCTGGGTTCTTTGCTGGGAGGAGAAGGCTCCAGGGGCAGAGCAGGCAGAGATTCTCTGAGAGTCAGGGAGCGGGAGTTTTTAGAAAAGCAGATGTGCAAGCAGTGAGTGCCTGACCTTGGCTGGTGCTGGTGGGGAGCTCCATGGATGTGCTGGAAGCATCTCAGAAGGGCACCACACAGGAAAACAGGAAAAGCTCAAAACAAGTTTATCTGACAAATCTGGGTTCTCCCAGGCTCCCAGTGTGGGCACACCATGATCTGGCTACTGGTCTGCACAGTGGGAGCTACGGGGGAGCTGAGAGTGTGGAAGGATTGGCTTAAGGTGAACCTGACGTGCTTTGCTTTGGCCATGAGGGTCAACCTGTGTGCACTGACTCTTGCAAGCCTTTCTGTGACCTCGGTGAAAAGTCTGGATTCACTTGCAGGCATTACAAAGATGCCTGGTTTGTGATTTTCTGTTAGTAGGAAACACCCAGAAGACCTTTGTGTCTTTGAAAATTGCCTGGGCTTTCTAATTCATGCTGATCTCTCTCCTGAAAATGCACCTCTGAATTTCTGAGCTTTGCAGGCTGCCTCAACATCCCATTTCAGCCGACTCTGGACAGGCAGACAGTATTAAACAAGGTTGTTCATTCATAACAAAAGCATCCTAATTGAGTTACATTATTACATTAACTGTAGCAATCAGATTGAACCAAATCACTGAGCGATAATGTCATTTTCCAGGGTATCATTTGTAGGAACCAGTTGTCCTGTAAGATGCAATAACTCACTTAATCCTGTAGAGTTTATGGTGACTTATGTATCATATCAAATTCCTTACTTTCGGGGAAAAAACGAGCAGTTAATGCATGGCTGTGAATGTGCAAGTGATGAATTTATAGAGAAACAGTTAGCAGATCCTAGACAAACTGAAGAATGAGTGATAGTCTATAATAATCTCAGAGAAAGGGGCTGTTCTAGGAACAGGTAAGACATGAAACATTTTCAAACCGTGAACTTCTGCCAACACATGGGTGGTACAGTTTGTTTCAGGGGTTGATAGATGGCTGCTTTATTGGCTCTGAGTTGCCCATTGAGCACAAATTCTCAGCCAGAGACTGGGAAGGAGGATAGAGAGGTGAATTTTGGACTGTACATGCCAAATGTTTACAAGTAACCTCATTTGGAAAACTTGGTTTCTGATGGCATTTTTATGTGATGCCAGGACACTGTGGGGGATTCCTGTTAATGCATTTACAGATTTGTTTTTCGTTTGGTTTTGCAAAATCATGATGAGGAGAGGAGACGAGGAGAGGTGTCAGCGAGTTCAGAGCAGAGGGGTAAGATGTGGGACAGGGCAGGGTCAGCCCCACTCAGGTGCCCCTGGGGAGGCACACTGTGGTGGGCAGCACTGGGAACCATCCCGCCTCCCAGCTCACGTGTGCCCTGCTTTGTTCCTGGCATGCAGGAGCATTTAAACTCCCAGTAGCTGGGTTTCTCTCAGGCATTGAGATGAGCTCGGTGCAGCAGCCTGTGAGTCTGTTCCTTCTTCCTTTGTGGTGGTCTCTGGTGCAGGAAACCTCGTGGCTGCAGCTCCATCTGTCATGGAGTGAGGGGCGTTCATCACCTCAGACTCCTGCCCTGCTGAGGCCATCCTGCTTCTGAGTTTCCCTGCTCATGGGAGCTGAGGGCCCCGTGTAAAACCCCTCCAGCCCCTCCACTGCCCACAGCTGGAGAGGTGGAAGTGCTGCCAGCCCTGTGCAGTGCAGCCCCAGCTCTTGGTCACGCTCCCAGGGTCACTTTGCTCATGGTGCCTGTGCCCACAGCAGGGCAGGAGGGCTGCAGGCTGGATGGGGTCTGGTTTAGGGGACACTACAAGGATGGCCAGTTGTTTTGAATATGGCAGAAATCCACAGCATCTTGTACTCCCAGGAAAACACAAACATGCTGGAAGATGGAAGTTATGTGTCATCAAAAATGATCCATCAGACTTCCCTAGGATCGCTCAGGAGCTTCTGTTTCTCTTTCCTGGTCCAAGAGCAACAGCAGCTCTGACCTTACTCCTTACATGGTCTTTGTTTGTGGCTCCATTTCGGTGTGAACATAAGGTTCAAGACAGGAGACATTCAGCAAAAGAAGCCTGAAATTGAAGTAATGTTCCACTGTTTTGGTATTGCTGTTTCTTGCAGCAGCCCTCAGAAACCCCATCCACACTGGATTCCTGTGTGCCTATGCACAGTGCAGACAGACAGAGAGAAACCATCCTTACTCCCAAATCTTTCCATAAAAATAAATGAGATTGTGTGAAAATAAGAGGGAATTAAATACAAATAAATGAAAACTTTGAATAGGGAATGGTTTGGGTTGGAAGGGACATTAAAAATCATCTTGTTCAACCCTCTTCCCCATGAATAAATATATCATTCATGTCAGGAAATACAGATCTCCCAGATCCTGTGCCCAGCATTCAGGGTTTTGCTTTGTTTTATTTCTGGTTTTGCTTTGTTTTATTTCTTAGTTTAGTGGCTCCTGATGGTGATTTGTGCTTTGCTTGTGAACCCGGGGGCCTTGGTGCATCGCTGCCCCAAGTGCCAAGAGGACAGGTTGTGTGAGGGTCAGGGTGTTCTCCAGGACATTCTGAAGACCAGTAGTGGTCCCTGGTATCAGAGATCTTCAGGGTCCTCTGATGCTGCTTGCTCTCATCCCCAGCAAGTGTTCTCTGAAGCAGAGACTCTGGGACCTGTCACGTTTGCTCACAGAGCCTCTCCCAGGGCTGGAGGGGGTTCCTGCCCTGCCCACAGCTCTGACAGGCTCCTGTAAGACTGGTGCCTTTTAGGATTCACCCCCTTAAAATCCACAGTGGGATGCCTGAATCTGCAATTCTTGGCCCAGTATGTGATTTCTGGGGCTCCTGGGGCAGGAAAAGGAGAGGTGACCACTTGGCACTGCACATTCCTGGGGGTTTAGATGACAACTGGGACACTTTCTGTGTTTATTTTCTGTGCCTGATTTATATGTACGGTTACAAAATACTTATTTAAATTAATGATTGTCTTTAAGTAATTTAATGCTTGTTTTTGTTAATGGGAAACTGACTAAAGAGCTTTCAGTGAGCTGCTGTAGCAAATCATTACACACTCCCTGCTACTTCCTGTGGTAACATTAATCAGAATGGACTCATTGGCTACTAATGCAGATGCTGTATGTAATCCAGTATGAATTTTATTGTAATTTATCATTAATTAGTGTCCACTTATTCTAAACTGCTAATGACACAAAAAATTCCATTGGGAATAGGGGTCACCCTACTTTACAGACACTGAGGAAAATAGAATGGTTTGGATTGGAAGGGACCTTAAAGATCTTCTAGTTCCAACTGGTGCTTCACAGCTCAAAATGGCCACAGTGCTCCAGGGACACAAGTCCAGCAGTATTTCTTTAGGTATTTCTTTAAACACAGTTGTTACATGGACTGGTTTCCTTCCTAGATTTAGGGACAATGGCTGTGTGTCATTTGGGCTGTGCTGGAGGGTGGATTGCACCACTCTGGAAAAGCAGGAGAGGCGATGCGTGGGACAGGGAGAAAAATCAGTGTTCTCTGTGACTCCATGAAAATAGGCTGAGGGGGCTGAGCTGAGCAGTGTTGTGTGTTTTTCCAGTAGGAATGAAGGACTGAAGCTGAAAATGCTCTTTACTCTGCCCTTTTTCACAGGGGAATGGCTCATTTTTCTGGAAGTTCATTCCTATTCATAAGACTATTTTCTCTATATTTATATTTTCTCTTTATTCAGGTTTAGTCAAATTTTCTCATAACCATATTGCTCAATATATAATCTGTTTACCACAATATTTGCCATACCAGCTAAATACATTAAAGAATAATACATAGAATACATAGAATAATACATAGAAATAGACATAGAAAATTACTAGATGAGCAGGAACCAAGTCACACTTAAGTGGTCTCTTAAGGATGTTTTATGAGTAAACAGCAAATCCTAGAACCAAAGCACCCCCTGTATAACATCCACTTCAAAATGAAGCTTTCCTGTTAAAAACATGAGGCTGCAGAGAATAACAAGCTGGAGCTGGAAGTGGACAAGAGTAAACGCTTCGATTCACATTGAAATGATTTCTCCTGCCTAGTATAATTTAACCTGCCCACACTGCTAAACTTCTGTATTACACAGTCCTGTCAGACTGTCAGGAGGAATGATAAGCCTCCTGGAAGCCTCAGCCTGTTACACAGGGAGAACATTCCAGCCAGCATTTCCTTGTACATTTTTAAGACTTTTAGCTTGGTCTCTCAAGTATAAAGAATACCCTGCTTCATGACCCCAGCCTCTTGTTAGTTGATAGATGAAATCTTTTCTTAAGCTGAGTCCCTTGTCTATTATGTTTGCAGAATTCAAGGTTTCTCTTTAAGCTTCCTGGCTTACTGCCAGAAGTCCATGGCTTTGTTACCCAAAGAAATTGCCTTTTTATTAACAGGAAGAGGATCTCTGAAATGGCAAAGGTGCCAATCTGCTTCCAGGTGAGGGAGAACAATTTTAAAGGTGTGATCTCATACTTTTGCCACTGCCAAGAACTACAGAAAGAATAGCAAAAAACTGTTGTAGTAGTTGGGGCTTCTTTGTTTGTCTGGTTTTTAATTTGAAAAGCTGGGATATAACATAAAAGCAAAATACAAGCTGTAGTCATTTCTTTTAATCTCAAATGTCTCTTCTCACTGTAAATTGTAGTCTGCATACCCAGGAAAAATGCACATAAAGTAAGCTGGGGGTTGGCTTCAATCTCATCTCAAGAACTTGTGCTGTAAAACAAAGAAACTCGTTTCATATGTACACCTCAGTTAAATTGTGCTCTGGAGCACTTGAGCAGGGGTGGCTGTATCAGGTGGGTGCTGTAGAAGGAATATTTCCTGTGCCATGCAGGCTGGAACCTGACCATGGCAACAGCTCAGCTGGTCAGGATTGTGGATCATCACTGATTTCTCTGGGTCACACCAGATAGTTTTACCTCTGCCATCCAAGTGAAGTAAATCAATCAAGTGAGGCTTCCTAGGGACTCACGTTTAAGGACTTCAGGGCTTTTTCATGGGACTGCTTACTCAGGACTCAGCAGCAGAAAAAGATTCCACAGCTCATCAGACAAGTGATTCCACTTACCTGAAATATCAGAACTAGTTAGGAAGAGATTCCTCTAGCAGGAGGCATTCATGCTTACCTGTAGATGTTGTTAAAGCCTTTTTTTCTCTTTTAGATAACGACCAGCTACTGCACTTTTCTGGATTTCAGTAAAGGTGGCGAATAATTGAGAGGGGTGGAGATAATTAATTTCAGTACCAGTTGAGAACCAGTTGTAGTGACAGATACTTTTATTTCACCTTTTTGCAGGAATCACTGTGTAATAAAACTCCTAAGCACATTTTCACAAGCACAGAAATCCTAATTCACATTTGTAAGGGTCTGAGAGGCAGAAGGCCCCAGCAATATGCTGAGCAATAAACCACCATAGGGTTATTGAACTGATTGCTGCCTACAGGACTTGGATAAATTTCTAAGGACATGAAGAACAATGAAACAGTGAAGCAGGAAAAAGGGAATTCAAGATAAAGCACATTTTGAAGAGCTCTTTAATTAGTTACTTTAATTAGTTACAGATTCATATTCTAGTGTGTGTGATTTCCCACCACCATAAAAGCCTAATGAAAGATTCCCATGTAAGATGCTCCTTCCCCCACTGTGGAGTGTCATGCTTTAAAATCCACGGTAAGCACCATCACATTCCCTTCTTTCTTTTGCTGATATTGACCTTGTAAGGGGCTAGACTTGCAGTTGTTATAAATCAGTCCAACACTGATTGCTACTGAGCTTTCTTGATTTGCATCAGCTAAGGCTCTGCCCGAGTGCATCCTCTGAGCGTGAAGAGAAGACAGAAGTCAGTGCTAAATGAAGTTGACCCTTTCCTTTAATTTGCAGTCAGTGGAGGGGCTCCTGAAATTTGAATTGCCAGGGCTGTGTCATTTGTGTCCCTTGGACAGTCACAGTTCAGGTCACGCTGCCAGACGTCCTGGCTAAGACCTGATTGAAAACCTGAGCATGTTTGTTCTTGCCCCATTTTTATATCTGGTATAAAAAATTATCTCAGTGCCCTTGCTCAGGTGTCAGGACAGTTAACAGGGAAGAGGCTGTGATGGGCAGGGAAGTAAAACCTGCAATCCATCTCATGAACTGCACTTCTCCCAGGCAGAGCAAATCTCTCCTGGTCATGCTCCTAACAAATCCAGCATCTTACCTCTTTTTGCACATTCTAACATGAATCAATTGTAGTTTAAAAGTCTAAAAGAAGGTGATGGGAGTGTAACCACTGCAGTGTGTCATAAGAGGGGTTATGCTATGGCAAATTCATCTGCAGGTGGTTTTGTGTGTATCTTTTAATATTCAGTAGCCAGCCAGATCTCATCTGATGTCCTCTCAGAAACGTGGGATCCTTTGTGGGTTTGTTACCTTATGTTAAGCTTTTCCCTGGAGTGTTGAAATGCTTAATGCTGAGATATCTTTGTGGCTTTTCAGCTCAGTGTTCTGATTGTGAAGACATGAAGGGAAGAAATGATTGGGAGGATTTGTCACCTGGTTTCGTTTGAACAATTGCTTTTCCCCCTTGGTCAGATGTGGGACAGAACAGGAATCACCTAAATGTAGATAGATTGCAGTAACACATGACAGTTCTTTATTGGCTTCCATTACCTATGCTGCTCATTTCCCCAGAGGAAAGGGCAGCTAATACTGTATATTTTTTAGCATAAACCAAAGGGAAGGATAAGCCAGTGCATATGAAACGATGGCTCTTTATTCTCCATATGCACTGAATTGAATTGCAATTTCCTCCTTTCATTTTCTCTTGGTTCTCTGTATGTCAGAGCAGCCAGGTATGTTTGTAGTCCTTCACCAGCAGATGATCACTGGAGGCCCACAGGTAATGAGTGGACACACGTGGTGCAGTGCCAGGGTTTTCAGGCAGAGCTCTGCTAATGAATTGATGGTGCTACAAAAAGGCTGGGGGCAGCCAGGCCCCCTCTGGGCAGGGGAACTTTTGCATGCTCCCATTTTAGCTTATTGCAAACCCTTCCTGTCTCTGTTGTAGGTATTTCACGCCTTTATTTAGATGTTTCTTTTAGCCCTCTCATTGTGTCTGTATATAAATTCAAGATCTGTGTATCTGAGGAGCTCACAGTCGGTGCTTTCCCTTTGCGGCGACCAAAATTGGGCTTCTCCCTTCTGCAGCAGTGCACATCATTACCAGGTGGGGGAAACAGCATTTGGGAAAGGTTTTCAGAGGTGCAAGAAACAATATGAGGTCCCAGTGAAGGAGGAAGCCAGCTGGGCTGGTCTGAGCAAAATCTGTCCTGTTTTCTCCTTCTCTCTCCTTTTCTCTCTTTCCTTTTCTCCTTTTCTCCCTCTCTCCTTCTCCTCCCCCCTAATAGATTTTCTAGCTGTTTCTTTGAATAAAAAATTAATAATGGGAAAAGCTTGTAGCTGGTCCCTGGGGTAGAATAGTGGCTAAGGATGTAAAAAAATGATTTGAACAAACAGCCTCAGGAGGATAAATGAAGTGCTATGACTTCTGTACGTAAAGGAAAAATATATATACCTGAAAATATTTGCCTAGTTAAGCAACTTCTATAATAAAACTTAAACCACAGCATTAGCAGCTTGGAATGGATTTTTAAACCCAGACAGACAATCTAGGAGAATATATTTAATTTTCTTAATAGACACACAATGTTTAGATGTCCAAATCACATGAATTCTGAAGGACAAGGTTTGTAGATGGCATTTGGATGCCTGGAGATGTAAATAAGATTCCTATGGGATTTTTAGAAGGGCATAAGCAAATCAGGCAGCCCAACTAGTTTTGATTTTAATGGAGTTGCATACCCAACATGCTTTTTGTGCCTCCTCCTTCCTGCAGGGATTTACCTTCTCTAGCACAAGACAGTTTGAAAGTGATACTTAGAAGCCTAAGTCACTGTGCTTATAGAAAGTGTACCCCTGAGTTCCTCAGAGCCGTCCTGAGAGCCTGGAAACTGGAAGCACATGTCCAGCTCTCTGCCATGGGTCGTGTGTGCTGCTCTAAACACTGGCCAAGCGCCAGCCCTGCCTGCCCTTCCCTGGTCCAAGCTCTGGAACACAATCCCTAAAGCCCAACCAGCAGAGCCTGGGCTGGCTTACATTTACCAGACATTAAATAAGGAACGACTTTGATTTTCCTAGGCTGCTACATGCTCCTATCCATAATGCATTGCTGCAGAAAACTCCTGATTTAAATATAAAACCTGAGAACGGGAGAGGTTTGTGTGGCTCGCGCTGCTCCGAGCTGTTCTGTGCTCCGGATAGATCCTGCCCCTCTCTGTTCCAGTGACCTTGCTGGCATCTCTTGGGGACCTTATCAAGGATTTCTGCCAAACTGCAGTGGGCCACAGCCATGTCCCACCCCAATGACTGATAATCTCAGAAGTGGCAGTTTATGGGTGAGAACAAGCCCGAGCAGGGCCCCTCTTCCAGCCCGCTCTGCAGCATCCTGCCAGTGCATCCGGGCTCTGAGGGAGGGAGCACCGCACCCTCCATTCCTTTTGTTCCCCTGTTTGTTAAGTAATTAATCTCATTCTGCTGAGATAAAATTTTTCTATTAAAAGGAAAAAAACCCTTCAGTCAAAACAACATTTGGGGGAGAGGAGGAGGGAGGGGGAGAGGAGTCCTCCTCACAGTTTGTTAATTGGTTCTTTCACCTGACAGTAGTTTGTGTCAATTAACTTGATACTCAGTGAAAGTGAAATTAATCCACCTGGGTCAAAAGCAGCTATTAATTTTTAATCAAAACAAAATGCTCACTCGACAGATTTGTAGCTCCACTTAGAATAAACAAGATACGCATGAGGTGGAATGTGCCACAGGCTCCGCTCCGCTGAGGTGCTCCTGGGGATAAATTTCTTTCTCTCCTGCAAAGGGCAGAGGTGAGGCAACTCGGCTGCTAATGACAGTTGTCTGCCAGAGAGGCTGTTTCCCTGGTGGATGTGCAGTCTTTCCCCAGGGTGTTTCCCCTCTGGAAACCAAACCCTTCCCACAGTGGATGTGGGCAGCAGGGCCTGCGGAGGGGCCGAGGCTGTGAGGTGCTGGACATGCTCCTCCCTTGTCTTGGTGGGGTCAGGTCATCCTTGCCTCTCTCTGCCTCCTGGGATGCACCCAGACACAGCCCTGTCCCTGCTCTGGTGACACATGGGGCACCCCGGGCACCCTACGGCACCTGCAGCCCCTGGGAGCCTCTGCTGCAGGGCCTCTGTTTGCAGGGAGAAGGTGGCTCCCATTCATGGTGCTTCCTCCATGAAAGGGAGCCGGGAGCACAAAGCTGTCCCGGGATTTCTTCTGTCCCATGCACTAAAACAATGAGGGCAAAAATCTCATGGAAATGGTTTGTTTTGCAAAAACCACAATTCTCCAAGTGGCTGGCCAGTGTGTTCTGATTTATCCAAAACATAGGCAGAAGCAAAAACTTTGGAGCTTGCAAATGTATGGATGCATTGGGATTAGATGCTATTAATAATGACCTGTGTCAGACCTAGCCCTTAGTTCACAGAATCCTGAAATGTCCTGAGTGGGAAGGGACCCACAGGGATGACTGATCCAGCCCCTGGCCCTGCACAGACCCCCCAACAACCCCACCCTGGGCATCCCTGGCAGCGCTGCCCAAACGCTCCTGGAGCTCTGGCAGCCTCGGGGCCGTGCCCATTCCCTGGGGAGCCTGGGCAGTGCCCAGCACCCTCGGGGGGAAGAACCTTTCCCTGATCTCCAGCCTGACCCTCCCTGGCCCAGCTCCAGCCATTCCCTGGGTCCTGTCCATGGTCACAGCGAGCAGAGATTGGAGCTGCCCCCGGGAGGAGCTGCAGCCCCTGATGGGGTCTGAGTCAGTCTCCTGCAGTTCAGATGATGAGCCGAAGGAAGTCGAGGTGAATTATGCTTGAGGTATGTACAGAAAAACCAACTTCCAAATCTCCTAAGGTGGTTTACAATTCCTCTTTTCTCCTTTCTGTCTCTCTTTTGGTCTCTTCCTCCTGAAAGCTTCGATCTCTGTTAGACTCAAAGGGAATAAAACAGGAATCCCCCCCACTTTGCTCTGTACTGAGCGCGGCAGCAGCTCTCGTAGGGCTCTGAAGAGCAGATTATTTGGGTCACACAGAAGGTGATGGAGTAAGTGCAGCCTGAGTGGCAGAGATCCAAGCAGAGCTGGGTTCCTACTGACACCCCTGTTCCATGTGTGGCACAGGGACCAGCAGAGAGGAAGCAGTCTCTGGTTTGTGGTGCAAAGCCCAAAGATACTTCAAAAATAATATCTCGACATCTGATTGTGTGGAAGGAATGCTCTGTTATGAGCTCTGACTCTAAAAGTGCTAGAGCTGCCCACATCACCAAGTCACCCTGCAGGTGCAGCTTGCCATGTGAATCCAAAAGGACCACAGTGGGACAACCCCATCACCTGCCACGAGCATTTGGAGAGGCAGATTATGGTTCTGCAGGCAGCACAGCGCACCCCAGCTCTTCTGGAGGTGACAGATGGAAGATAAATAATGAACTGGGAAAAAACTGCTCTTCAGAGGGTCCAGGAGGAAATTCTCATGGGAGCTCTGCAGCTGCTCTGCTGTGGTAGGAGCTGCGTGTGGGATTTTTCTCTGCCCTGAAGCACCAGCTGTGGTGCTGGGCAGGGGGACCAGCTCACCGGGGATTGGTCTTGCCCGGGGAGAGCTGGCAGTGGTTGGCATCTGTGCTGCCACTGCAGTTACCAAGTGCTGGGAGACCTTAAATGAGGAGGTGTCAGTCCTGCTGCACCCTGCAGTGCCTCAGTCCTGTGCTAAAGCAGCTCACTCAGACACCCACACTCACAGCTCTTCTCACTTTCTCATTACTTTGTAGACAATAAAAGCAAAATATTACCTGTTGGTTGTCAAGGTATCAAGCCTTAGAGGGGATTTTTTCTCCCTCTTTTTTTTTTTTTCTTTCCCCAAGTAGTATCATGTCTTGGGATTTTTAGACACTAATTGGATTTTTTTTTTTTTATACTGCTGTGAGTATTCTTTTGTGAGGTGAAGCTGTCTGCACACCAGAGTGCTGGAGGCAATTTATACCTGTGCAACTTATTACCTGCTCCTGCACTGATTTGGCCAAATGGATCAGAACAGTCCCTCCATCTGCAGCAGTGCATTAATCAATAGTACCTCACACTCCCTGTGCAGGGGAGCCTGATCTCATGTGTGACACTGCTCTTTCAGGTGTTCCTCTTTCCAATATTGTAATTAAAGGAAATCTGACCTGTGTTCTGGAGTTAATAGGTATTTTTATTACACATGCTCGAAGACATAAAATGGTTGCTCATTCTTCCTTCTCTTCCAGCTCTGTCTGTCTGGTCCACTTAGCTGCCAGGATTGCCTGGAGAATGTGTAACCTGGATTATTGTCAGGATTTTAACAGAAAAGAATATATTCTCCAGTGCCAGGGAAAGGCAAGTGAGTGACAAAGGAGTGACAGCCTCCTCCAGTGTCACATATGCAGAGGATATTAATAGGCAGCAGCAGACAAGGATCTGGTTCAGAGCGTGGAGGGGCTGTGTCTGTCATGCATTAGCAGCAGGAGAACCAATAATAACAACTTTATACAGGCACAGATCAGCTGGAACCTGCCACTGCCCTTGATGTTCTCGTGGAAGGTGCCCCAAAACCTGCAGTGAGCGTGCACCACCTGGCACTCACCAGCTCCTCATTCCACAGAGATCTTCAGCAGCAAAGGGACCAGGAAGCTGGAATATCCCAGGTGTGCTTCATCCAAAGGGATACTGCCAAGTGGTGGGTTACAGGCACTGCTTCCCGGAGCATCCTGGATCCGCTGCTCCTCCAGGTGCTCTCCAGGCTGATTGTGCCTCACCAGCATTGTGAGATATCAGCCTCAGCTGCTCTGTTTGTGTGGCACACAGGGTAACAACCCCCAGGAACTGCTTTGCACCTCGCCCTGTGTTACTGGCCTTTAGCCATTCCTTCTTCTTCTCATCTTTTTGTCTTTTTTCTTTTTGTCTTTTTAATCATTTCTGGAACAAAGTGTGAGGTTGGTAGATAGTCTGATGCTCTGACAAGTGGAAGCTTGTATTTCTGATTATTTATTTCTATCTCTTGTAAATAGGTAATCCTTTTTTTCCTTTCAAGTTAATGTAATTCAGTTGCAGAGAGATTAGGGAGCTTATCTGGACTCGGGGAGGAAGTTTGGTGTTCTGAGGCTTAAACCTTCATAATCAGAAATGTTGCTTCCTCCTTTGCTCCAGCTTATAACAACCACATCAGATGCTCAAACCAATAACATGCATCCACACAAGAAGCCTGTCCCCCAGTCTAATAATATCTGTAATGACTTGGATGCAGGCTCTAGCTGGGGATTAATGACTAACTGCCTTTAATGGTCCTCAGATCATCAACTGCCTCTCTGTTGGTCATTAATCCCCAGGAAACAGCCTGTGCTGAAACTACCATTGCTTAATTAGAACATGGTTGGCCAGTTGCTGCACAGCACTGGCTGTGGCTTTGGGGGAATAAGGGGAATAAAATGGCTTTAGGAACCTGTTGAGTGTCAGATGGACCTTGTGCCTTTCTCCTGTGCCTAGGGACAGTGCAGCCTCAGGGACAGGCTGGAAGGCAGACTGGCTGAACTCGGCCTCTTCATCCTTGGACTCTTCTTCTGGCTCAGGACAGTCCTTACTTAATTTCAAGGCAGAAAATTCTACATTCCTTTAGAACTGCTGGTAAGGTATAAATGACAGTGAGCTGCATTTTTTCAGAGCAGGTAAAAGTGTGTTTTTAATGGAAAATACCAGGTTTAAGTCACCTCATTTACTGTGGTGCAATAGCATGGATTCTCCCCTCCTTCTACATTTCATGTTTATTCATTGCATTTTTCTTGCTAGTCCAGAGCCATAAGGGAAATGCATTTCACCTGTAATTTTCTGAGAAGAATAAAAGAGATTTAATCCTTTCCTAGTTTGGATAAACATCCATGTGATCCTCCCTTACCTTAAGATATGGAAAACTCCTTTACTTTTCAGAAGTCTTTGACCATTGTTCATTCAGGCCCCAGTTTGAAGAAGATACTTTGTCAGTGGCAATATTAATTATTCATTATGTCCCCAAACAGCATAATCCTACTTGTACATGCTCCAAATGTGATCCAAAGCCCAGTGAAACCTTTCTTTTCAGTGGGTTTGGATTAGGCCCTGGAAGCACCTGGATATCATGAATGAAGCTCCACAGTTTCCTTTACTCTCTGCTGTGTATAAGGCTTGTGCTGTCCATGGGACTTACTGTAATTAAGTTTATTCTTCCCAACCTCAGGCAGATCCTTTGTTTTGATGGCCTGTGCTCCTCTGCTTCCCATTATCCATGAATAGTGCTTGATGCCAGAACAGAGGGGGGAAGATGTTTTTTCCACAGCCTCATGTGAAATACTGAACATTTAGACATCTTTAGAATATACTACACACATGTTCCACTTTTATAAGGCCAGTATAACACTTTCAAAAGTTTTATGAATTCCAGGATGTGAGCGGAGTCCTCGTTAGCCCGTTTTGGATAAGCCCTAACGGCCTGGCCCTGGCGCTGCCGTCGCTCCCTGGGCTGTTTATGAGCAGTAGCTGTGCCCAGGTCATTGAGAATGGAGCACCATCAGTCTCCACGCAGCCTCTGCATGGGTCTGGCTGCCCAGTCCAGCCCAGTTAAAATTTTAGGAGCAGTAAATAGGGAGATCATGAATATGAGGTGATATTTTGACCAGTATTTCCAGACTCACTGGATCCTGCATCACCCGTTAGTCTCCAAATGCCTTCCATAAGAGCACAGCCCCACGGCTGCCAGGACAGCTACAGCTGCAACCTGCACCACAAATCCGTGGCAGGAGGTGATGGAAAATGATCACAGCACAGTCTGATGCTGCCTCCTGTGCTGTCATCCATAAATCCTGGGGCACTGCCAGGAATTGGAACTGCATTGGAGAGCCACGTGGACGATGCTCTTGTGAAGCACACAAATGTTTGGAACTTTATTTAAAGATTTGTGGGCTCCAAGGAAAAAGAAATGTGTAGAGGTTGAGTGGAAGGCTGACCTTTTGCTGTGTGAAACACCAGTCAGGACAAGATCACCAGAGGCCACTTGCTTTATTTCATGCATCCCACCCTGGCACTGGAGGAGCCACACAAGTTTTTTGCATGTTTTGTTTGAGTTTTGATTGGGGTGACGGTGTGCAACACCCCATTGCAGTGAAATCAGTAGGTGTATTTATAAATCTTCAAGTTACTTTTCAGGAAATGTTAAGCATTTTGTCAAGATCCTTAAAACCAAGCTTCATCTGTAGAAAATTGCCTCACGCTGTGACTTTTTCACTGAGAATTTGAGTCCATTACCTACCGATTAAGCAGCTAGAAGATGTGACTTTAATGTCTGTAATATAGCTTTTAATTTTAATGGGAAGGACTGGTAGCAGATGCTGCAGTGCAGAATTTCACATGTTCCCTGCTCTTGTGGAGCTGCCCCAGCTGTAGGATTTAAACCAAAGTATGCAGCTTTTGTCTTCCAAGGGCAGGAGTGGGGTATGGTTGAAGCTCTTTCAGTGCTAAGAGCCCAAAGGGAATCTAAGCCCCACTTAAATGGGCTCCACCAGAGTTCCCAGGTTGAATCTGTGTTTAAGCAGAGGACAGGGGCTGTGCTGCTCCTGTGGCACTCAGGAGAAACCCACCCAAATGGGAACAGGCCATAAATGGCTTGTTGGTGACTTTACCCTTTCTGCCTCCTGGCCTGTGGGACAGTCCTTACCTCATTCACCTTCTTTCGTTCATGTCTTAGCATCCATGTCTTCATTAGAGGTAAGAGGAGGAAAACCCAGGGTGTTTTGCTTGGAGATGATCGGATCTTTGGACATTCTGTCTTCCCACTTCGAACTCTGGGTGTCAAATAGGGACACAGCGTCCTCTCCTCCCAGACACTCTCACTAAATACTAATGCTGTGGGAGACTCTGCCTGCTTGGCAGTGTTCTCCTCCAGCTGAGAGAGGTAAATCCTCCAGCAATTTGATCATTTCTGTGGAGCATCTGGAGAGTCTGGTTGGTCCCAGGTATCTGAGGTGAGCTGCAGGTGTGAGACACAAACCCACCCGACCACGGGTGGATCTGGTGATCACTGCACAGGCCTCTCTGTAGCTCACATTGAGGGACAGAGATCTGTAATATTCAGCCCCCAGACCACTACAATCAGATCTGTATTTGACCAGCTGGAGCACCAGGTCCTAGGAGGCAATAGAAAGCATTTTAATCCATTTCTATTGATGCAGCCAGAAGAATAAAGTGTCTCCAAGTACCCTGAGATCAGCTGGTACTCTACAAGCAGCCTCTTTCACCCATTTATCTGTGTTCCAGTCACACAGAAGTGGGTCCTAGCTGGGAGAGAATTCTGCTACCCAGAATAACATCCCAGTTCCTAGTGAAAGATGTTCTGGGTTTTGCAAGCTCTTTGGGATTAGTTGTGTAGGAACTTCAGAGTGGCTGTAGCAGGATAGGACTGGACACTCAAACACTGCCAACATTAATCACTGTCAAAATGGTGTTTTCTTTTTTT
>VWZW01007919.1:127308-149808 GCA_013397115.1 Edolisoma coerulescens
TTTTTTTTTTTTTTTTTTTTTTTGAGCTGTATATGATCAACAGCTCTTTGCATTGAGCTTTTTGAACTGAGACCATATACACAGACTTTTAACATGCTTCAACTTCTGCACTGCTGGCACATTATAATGTGGTATTTCAGTCACTAATGTCCTGGTTTTTTCTTTATCAGTGCCTCAACAATGGTATCAACCTATTATAAGAATGATAAGAAAAGTTGAAATTACAAAAAATATATTCTAAAGCTGTCTTCTGATTAAATAAAAGAATAATATGCATTAACTATGGAAAGTAAAGAATGTTTCCTTTTTGAATTCTAGATGTTTGGGGCATGTGTGACCTTTTTGTTCAGGTTGTGAAGCAGCTGATGTAGTGAGGGTACTTATCCAGAGCTGGGGATCACAGGTCATATCTCTGGATAAAGAATAAATAGGAGAAGGAATATGGCATTTAGGGCCTAGGTAGCTGTTGTGCTCTGACAGATCTTTCATCCTTGTTAAAATGCCTTTTGGGTCAGATGCACATTTGAAATTTCTTGTAATATTCAGGAGTCACAGACTTTTGGTGTTGTCCTTAAAACAAATAGATATTCAAGTCTAAAGTAAAGCAAAAACAGTGATTTTTATTTTCCTGGGATTTTCCTTTTAAATAATTGTATTTAAATAACATGTCATTCCTAGACATGGCTTTGGCATAGTTCAGTAAATAGAGGAATTTACACCAAGGCCCCTCATCTCCATTCCCTCACCTTCCCTCTCCCAGAAAACCCCAGCCCCTTTATTCAGCAGCTCCCAGTGCCTAAAAAGAAACAATTGTGGCTTAAGGAATGAGATGCTACCAGAAAACAGTGCAATAACTCTTCCCTAATTCAGTCCACTTCTCCAGCCACTGTCAATTACTCATATGAAAACCAATTTTAAGTGTATTCTTCAAGGTTAAATTCCCCTGAAGCCCGTGGACTGCTGCCAGGGGCTGTGAACCCTTCATGCAGGTCACCCGGTATCTGAATCTTCTGTTGCAAATCACTGCTCTCCCCATTACTCCTTTGGCATGTACCTGATTTGGTTGACATTTCCATAATTAATTTATAACAGCAATAACCCTGAGATAAGCCTATTTATAGATTTGTGCAAGCTGTATAAGACTATAGATAAAATCTTGCTTCATTAACATATTTAAAGTACTTGGGAGACTCTTGCCTGATAGTGTAGTTGGTGTGATTATCAAATTATACGACGAAAAGCTCAAGTGTTTAATGTGCATTCAGTGCCTATAAGCTGCTTTCCACTTGAGATCACAAGGGTAATTCAGGGGACACAAACGCCGTCCTGGCTGTTGACCCAAGGAGTTCTGTGTGCTGCCAGGCACTGTGGAGTTGGGGAAGGCAATTTCTCTTTTTCAGGTATTTCCTTTCAGGAAATTTATGAATTCTTTGCATCCACTTCTCTGCAGTTATTTTTCTCCTTCTGTCATTGACATCAGTGCAAAGTCAAGGATAAAATAATGCCAAATCAGAAATATACTCATTCAGCTCTCCCAGGTGTAAAAGTTATTTTATGGTTTGCATGCAAGAAAGAATTTGATTATATGCATTTTTTCCTCTAAGTCATCTACAATATCTTCCTTTTTTTTTTTTTNGTAACACCAAATGGGATTGTCTTTCCAAAAGTCAGAGACGTTGTGTGTGGGCAAGAATGGTTTGTCTCTGTCTATGCTGTGCAGGGGGAGCTTCCCAGAGAAGCCAGGCAGGCTGAGACAGAGGGAATACAGGCTGTGGCAGCAGCAGAAATGATGCTGAGTTTGTGAGTTAAGATAAAGCACAGAGAGGGCAAAACAAGTGAGGTGAGTGGTGGCTTTTTAAAAATATGGCAGAGCTTGTGTCATGGCTCAACACTGACACACACCCTGGTGAGTTCCCCCGGACAGAGGCACTCCTGAGGTGTTTTGCCACAAACCAGAGCGTTGCAGGAAGGTCTGGGTTCCCCAGAGGCTGTGCTGCAGTGGAGATCAGAGCTCCGTGTGTCCTGCTGGGCGAGGAGCCTCTGGCCCACTCCACGCTCCTGATGCTGCCAGATGTGCTCTGGATGATTGATGGAGACTCCTCCTCTGTCCAGCTGCACAGGTAATTGCCAACCTGCAGCTGCCTGTGCCGCAGAGTTGTGCTTGTTACAGACCTTAAGATATTTAATTTGTAAACACTTAATAAAGCATAGCCTACAGTAGCTTGGCTGGTCTTATCTGTCAACCAAATCAAAATCAATATGTCCCCAGGGTATAAGCTATGATTGTCTGGGCTGCGGAGTCTAATAGGATTAAGTGTTTGGGACCTTCTCTAACATTACAGTCCACAATCCTAGTTAGAGAAAGTTAAAGACCAGCTTGCCACTGTAGCAGGCATGATTGCTTAGGGGTCTGAAAAATCATTAAAGCTTGTCCTCTTAAACGTTGATTGTTCCCTAGTGATTTATTGACAAAACACAAAAAGTGCTCTATACTGCACTCTAATTATATGTATGAGGCTAGGAAATCTCATGGGAAATTAAATAAAATTTACAGCTTGATGGTTTTATGCTCTTGGGAGACATACCTTCTTAATAAGATCTTATAGCTGGGAATATTTATGAGGTTAAAATCTGTGGGCTTGAGCAAAGACCTAACCTTCACAAAGGGAGGGGCCTTTGTGTTTTTCTTTCAGTAAATAATTTCAGTGGAAAGCAAGGTAGGCAAAAATTACAATAAAGGGATATAGTGGGAATTACCATGTCATTGCATTCAGTACTTGTCAATAGGGGGAACTTCAGAGGTGGGGAAGGAGCCCAAGCAGCTGCCTACCCTTTGTGACCTTCTGGAGTTGGTGTTTGCCCTCTGGTATCTGTGACACTCCTGTCGTGGCCAGGTGAGCCCACGCAGAAGCTGTGAAGGCAGGGACAGGCTAAGGCTTCCTGGGGGGAAGGTGTGACAGCGATTGTTACAGACATGCAAGTGTGTCCTGCCCTGCATGGTTTTCTCCTGTGAGCAGAATAATTCCTAATCATAGAATCAGACAATATCCAGAATTGGAAGGAGGTCACTGCAGTCCAGCTCCCGGCCCTGCACAGGGTCAGACCTGCAGATCTGCAGCCTGGGCTGTTCTTAGTAAAACTGGGGAGCCCAGAGTCCTTGGAGGTGTGTAATAATATCCTCTTGATATTTGGGAATGGCCAGATAGTTCCTGCTTGTTATCAGATCACATTTGTGATCAGGTATTTTATTTTAAGTTGGTAGTTTGAGTCCGAATGGAGCTGATGAGAGCAGGACATGGGTACAGTGTAAGAGTGTCACCAGATTCCCTGAGACATGGGTACTAAATCTGTACAGAGTCACTGTGTAAATAAAAGAAACATGTCCTTTTCTGATGAGCTAGAGCACTTATGGGAGAACACAAATAGAATCAAAGGTGGTAACAAAATTGGCCAGAAATCCCTGGTGAAGTTTTGAATGCTTTATTAAGTGGGACCCTTTGGAAGCTGGCCTAGGAGTAAAAACAAGAACACTTTCCTAGCGACTCTTCAAATGTAAAGGATAATTAATATACAGGACAATTCTCTCTAGGCCCTGAAGCAGTTTTTGATTAAGGCTCTTAACTGGGACTTTGGAGAATTAGGTGCACCACTTGATTTTGATGTAGAGCAGCTTTGTGATATTGGGCAAAGAATTGCATCTCTCCACGCCACAGTTTCCATGTGTAGATAGGATTGTGATCCTTCCTTTATCTCCCCTTCCTGTTCCTCCTGTATTCTCTTTGAGGCAAGGACGATGTGCCAGGCTCCAGCACGTGGCCCCCAGCAGGGACTCTCTCTGTTGTTGTCACAGCCACAACAAGGGGCTTGTCCTTTATCTCTGTAACTTCTGAACGTGTGCGGTGATAACTCTCACCAACTTTTCCCTGCTGTCATCCTCCTCTTGGTCCTCAATGAAAACAGAAACAGCTTAATTAGAATAAGCTTGACAGGGGCCCGTGAAGAAAAGATGCAAACTCTCCTTGTTGCACAACTTGATTGTGATCCTGTTGCTAATTTAAANAAAAAGGCATGGGTAGGGGAGAGGGCAGGGCAAGGGTGTCACCTTCCCCTCTGTCTGAGAGATGGTCTGTACTAATAATCCATGCCCTGGGCTCCAGCTTCTTACCTGGAGCAAATCAAAGGTAGCTCCATTAAAATGTATGAAAATACTTGGATGCAAAATGCCTTGATGTTAAATGTAAGGAGAATAAACCTCTGTGTATTAGCTACTCCTTCCCCCAAATCCTTCTAAATTCAGCAGCCATGTGAATCAGATCTGTGTTCCTGTAATGCCTTTTTGTGTGATGTCTCCAATCATTTATGGAGCAGACTTGCCTAATTTTGTATCCCCCCGCCCCACACTCCTGCTCCCCCCATGCACTCACCTTATCCTCACCCTCCTGCACACAATGAAATGTCTGATCAGTTCAGAGAGAGCTTAGAAAGCCTCTGCCTGGGATGAAGGAGAAATTTATTAGTGAAAGACAAGACTCCCTGATAATCAGGGAGTATTGAAATCCCTGATTTAATTTGAATATGGTACGGAGCATGTCTCTTCCTGCTTTCATTACTGCCAAGTCTGTGCCTGATAATGTATCTTTTTACTTAAGGATATTATGCTGGGGAAAAAATGCTTGATGGGCCACTCTAGATGAGGTGAAAAGGTTTTGGTATGTTTTAATAAAGATGGATATCACTAAGAATGTTTGAAATATGTGGAAGTAAGATTTGTTACAAGTTACAAATCAAAGCCTAAAAATGTCACTTATCTCCTAATGATACTTCTACACAGATTATTAATTTCATTTTAGGAGACCAATGAATGTTACATTTTTATGACATTGATTAAATGTCTCACTGCCATCCTCCCATCCATCCTTTTCATTTTCAAAAATCCATATCCGACTTTAACAAAACCCAGCTCATAAATTTGTGTTTTACTGCTCACCAAAGCAGAGTTGGATGGCAATCCGCCTGCTAACTTTGGATTTGCACTCCTCTTATCTCTCAGAATCACTGGTCTGCCTTGCTTTCTTTTTCCTATCCAAACAGTATTTCACATGTGAAACATGTTTTTCTATATTCACTCGCTAACTAACATCTAAAAATGTGTTTTGGCATAGACAGAACAGGTGCCACCAGGACTTCAGAAAGGGGCACAGGAGCTGCTGCTCAGTGACTTGAGGAAAGTATCTCGAAATGCTTTGGTGGCCCCCGCCTCCCCCAGTGGGAGCTGCACCTCCAGTCACAGGAGGGGATTCATCCTGCAAGGGACACAAGGTGTGCAAAATTCCTTCCCTGCACGGACTGACCTGCCCCTGCCCTGGATGTGGCTGGCTGACATTTAGGCAAATTCCACATGGTGCCAGACCACATTTATGGCATTTTCTTTTATTATTCTTGTAATGGAATTGAAGTTGTGTGAGGGAGAGAGACAGAAACTTCCTGTTCTTTCCCTGCTCCAGTTCCTCATCTCCTCTCCCACCCACATTAAGCTCTACCTCTGGCCTTACCACTTGCATATTTATAATCTCCTGATCTCAGATGGGAAAGAAAAAAATCACATGGGAAACAAATTAAGGCCAGCTCCAGTGAGAAGGGAAAGCCTTGGTCTTAGCTGTCCCTAACTTCAACCCCGCAGTAGGATTTGGTATCTTGAACACTATTGTGCCGCTGGGAACAAAGTCAAATTAGCAACAGTTCACATCCAACAGACAAAATCTAAAGAGAGCAGCAATGTTCAAAGAGTGTCTAATTGATATTGATTTTAACCTGCTTGTCTTAAACATTACTTCTCTCTTTGAAATGAGCCTCCTGCCAGGCCCCGCATCCCTCGGTGCTGGGGTGTGAGCGGGGCCGTGGTGCCGGGGCCCTGGGCTTCACTCTCTGCTTTTCCCAGGGTGCTGCTTCATCAGGGATGGCCACAGCTTTGGGTGCATCCCATGTTATCCAGCCCTGGCTGCTGCTGTGACAGGAACAGCCACGGTGCCGAGCCCAGGGGTGGCAGCTGGCCCCAGCCTGGCCACCCAGGTCACCTCCCCAGATCCACCTCTCGGAGAGGTCGCTTTGAGGGACAGCTCAGACCATCTGGGGCGGTCGGTGCTCAGCAGCTCCCATGTGAACACCCAGGCTGGACCGTGGGGAAGGGCCACGCCGAGCTCCTCGGGGCTGTCCTGGCGTTCCCCCAGCTCGGGAGAGGCTCTGCCTGCGGGGATGATGTGGCAGCACACGCCAGCTCTGGTCCCTTCTCCCTCCTCCCTCTTCCCTCACGTCGCACACTCAGACACATGGGATGTTTCATAAAGAAAAAATATGGCATGTTTACAGAGAGAAATTTCAAGAAGTGTTAATTTAATATGCTAAAGTGTTCCCTTCAGCATTTTACCTTTGTTGTTGTTTTCACAAAACAGCCAAGACTAAATAATGAGCCCAGAGCTGTGCCCTTTGGTAGTGTGATACCTCATTACCCACGAGCGGCCTCCATCTGCCCTCATGGCTGCACAGGGAGCCATTACGATTATGATGGAAATCTCAGAAGCCATTACCAAGATGCAACAGAGGGCCTACTGCAGACAGCCTAATGGACTAATTTGTAATTGGGAGAGGGAAATGACTTAGCGAGCTCAGGCTTGGTTTTGATGAGTGTGGAAGTGCGCATGCTAAATGTGATAAATGAACAGGAATGCTTGTTTGCGCAGTGGGTTTTACAAGGCCTTCAATCTCTCCTGGGGATCGGAGGCGTGCTGACAAGTCTTGAGAAGCGAGGAGGAAAGGACTCAGGGGAGGTGAGGGAGATGCAAAGAGAGTAGCTAAGGATAAATTGGTGAGGAAAACTAATGGCAATAAAAACCCAAGGAAATGGCTGCGTCTGCCAGGAAAGCAGTAATTAGGATGCTTTTTGCGTGCATATCTTTAGCTATTAAAATCAAAAATGAGAGTGCGCCATGGCATTTGCTAAGTTAAAAAAGAAGAGAAGAAAATACCACATGGAATGAAAGGCAAGCAGTGTTTTAAACCTGTCCAAAAGTGCAGCCATGTCTATAATCAAGCCCATCTGTTGAGCACAAAGCACCGGTGTGACAGAAAAAGGGATTCCTTCACTGAGGATCCTTCACAAAACTCTGCCTCATCCCTGGAAGTGTTCAAGGCCAGGTTGGATGGGCTTGGAGCAACCTGGTTTAGTGGAAGGGGTTTGGAACTTGATGATTTTAAGGTCCCATCCAACATAAACCGTTCTGTGGTTCGGTGATTCTAGGAGAGGCCCAATAGCTGCAGTGGGAAGGTCCCGAGGCTTTGCCCTGGCAACACAAAGTTAGAGAGAGTACTTGTCCCCAAACAGACCAGAGGAGAGCATTGGAACCTGCTTCTGGGTGCTGCTCCAGGTCTGTGGAGGCCAAGGTAGCTTTGGTTTGAGTTCTGCAATCTGCAGGAAACATCAAGGAAATGCATATCCCAGGGTCTCTCCCGAGTTTTGTCTGGAAGAACTTTCTGGGTTTTTTTTTTCTCAATCTGTTCCGTTACTGCCACGCAAGAGCGCGTGCATTGCCCTGAGTTTCCTGTCAGATCTTGAGCTGTAAGGATTGCCTGGAATAACACATGCACATAGATTCACACTGCATGGGGCCCAGATGTTTGGTTTCCTCCTGTGGTTTCAGCTTACACCAGGGCAGGATTCACACCAGTCACTTCTAAGTTTATCCTTAGGTGTGCTGTGTAAGGTTCTTGCGCAGCTTTTGCCGTGGTTAGAGTTCATTTCTCTCTGGTTTAATATCCTTTGTCAATCTGAGGCGTGGAGCAGGGGAGAGTGGTGAGAGCACCTCAGGATGTGCACAGATAACCAAAGCCACGGCAAAATAAACATAGATGGGCAAAGAACCCCGTGTGTGCTGGAAGTGCCCCGTGTCCAGCCCAGTGACAGGGTTTTGTTTGTCGTACTGACGGAGATCCCAGAAGGGCTCAGACCCACCGGACACTGCAACACATCCAGTGAATACTTCTGCATTTTTAGTCAAATGGCACCGTGGTTTATTTCCTTCCTCTTCTCCTCCCTTTTCTCCCCGAGAGCATGTTACACACCATTATTGCTAGACAAGGAATCATTTATGACATAAAGGTGCCGAGCTTTAAGACACTAAAGGTACAAGCCGTTATCTGTTATGAGCTGTAGACTTTTCCAGTTTACATCCATTTATCCTATCGAAGGGCAGATCATGGGCTGCTGCTGATGCCAGCACAGAGGTTGCAAATAAACCCAACTGCCATTCAGCAGGCCAGAGTTGGGAATTTATTTATTTGATCGTTGTTTACTTTTTATTCTTGTTTGCAAGAAGACGAAATAGGATGTAATGAGGCAAAACAAGACCAGAACTTACATTTTTGTAGCCTGTAAACACCCTGGTTTGGCCATGGAGTGGAGTCTGGGCTTCTGGATGTTTGTGCCTGTGCTGATCACTCCTGATGTGACTGGTGTGTTTTGGCGAGGGAGCAGCGTGTGACTCCAGAGGGCTGTTGGTGACTTTCTGACCCTAAGCAAATAATTTAATCTCTGAATATCTCCTGACAGAGTTTACAGTTCCATCTGTAAATAGGGGATGTTAACATTGTCCTGCTTGGAAGTCTGTCAGGAGGCTTTAATTCATCAATATTTGTGAAACACTTTGAGCTGCCATATAAATACAAGTCATTAATCTGTCTTATCTAAAAATCTATTGAGGTTCAATCTCAATACAGAAATATTCTAGATAACTTCGTTCTGTTGCTAACAATCGAAAAATCATTCCAAAACAAGTTTATGAAGGGGTCTACTGAAGTTGAGTGCACGTTAAAAAGAAAATTTAAATCTCCTTAATGTTTTGACTGCGCTCATAAACCAGGAGTGTTGTTCTGCAGTAATTCATACCAGACCTGGGGACACATAACCCCGTGCCTTTGGATTAACCCGTGTGCACGATGTGGAATGCACACCAGCTTCAGGGGCATTGCTGGCCTTACGCAAGATGCAAGAGGAAAATAATGTCATTTGAAGACCAGAGAAAAAGAAACTACTTTTTTCCCAAATTCACTCTGCTTTCAGTGAATTTGAGTAAGACCACAGAGATGGAGCCTTTAGGTAACAATAATGGGAACTTGCTCCCTCCCTCCTCCATGTGGCTTCCCTCTAATTATTGCCACTTGTTCCTTGTTGTCCCCATGTCACTCCCTGGCTTTTCTTCTCGCCAAAGTCAGCCCAGAGGCTGCGAGGATGTGCTACAGCCTTGGGAATGGGGAGGAGAATTCATAAAACCCATATATACCATCGAGGCCCTTATGAACAAAGTCTTCTGTGCCTAAAGCTTCTGCTTTAATGCTCTGGCTCTGTTGAGCCTAAGACAATGGACCTCTGATGAGTATTAAACAATAATGTTAAAAATAAAAATAGGAAATAGTTGATTAATCAAAATATGTGCATGGAAGTTGACAGATATAGCCAGCAGTATTTGACCTCGTAATTAAATTCCTTGTAAATATGTATGGATATGTTAATGTCTTTACTGTCTGATTTCAAAGGATTCAGTGTTCAAGAAAGTGACATTTTTGTGAGTAACTGTTTCCATTGAGTGGATGTGTTCAACTAGACCTGCCACACTGGGCTGTCTTAGGAGAGCTCTGAGGAGATCGTGCACAGGGAGCAGCCCTCAGACACTCATGTCAGTCATTCACTCACATTTCCCCTCTCCACCACTTTTATCTTTCCATTTTTTTTCTGCTTTCCTTCTTCCCTGTCCTCTAGAACAGGCTCGCAGCTCCCAGTGAACTAGAACTGCTGTGTTACTGATGCATGACCAGCTCTCTCCTAACAAGTGGAAGTGGAGAACACCACAGTAGGGATCTTCATTCTGTGTAAATCTGCACAATCCTTATGAGCCTAATGATGCTATAATGATTTACACCAAATAAGAAATTAGCCTCTCCTTGTTGCCAACCACACATAAGCATGAAAACATCCGTTTTTTATTAGAATCTTCGCATATGTGTTTATTAGCATTTCCCCTTTCCTTTTCACTCTTCATTTTACCAGGAGTCACTCCAGGACCCTGGGTGTTTGTAATGTGGTGATTTATCTTGGCCCGTTTCCATGGTGACACCTAAAAACGAGTCATTTCGAGGTGCTGACCTGTCCTGTGTTATTTCATACGTGTGAAACATCAACATTTTGACTCCTTTGGCGTTTCCTCTGAACACAGAGGTACGTCAGTGGTCGGAGTCTTTAATAAATAGCCATGTGTGGGTGCTGTTTGTATTGGGAGGATGCCGAGCTCTAACAAAAGCATCACAGTTATACAAGGCACCTGGGAGCGAGTAAGGGAGAAGGAAAAGAGCTGTGCAGTATAAAGCAGCGTTTTCTCTCATAAATACCTGGCTGAGAAACAACTCAGTGGAATATAAAAATATGACAGTGTGTGGATGTGGATGTGTGTGAGTGACGGAGGGTCCAGCAGAAAGCTGGCTCCGAGACCGAAATGCTAAACTACCTGAAGTGGAGAGGTTAGAGTTTATTCCCAGCTCTGCTTACTGGGTCATGGAGAGCAGCTGGAGCAGAAAATTGTATGCAGGAAGGAGGGTGAGGGCGAGGGGTAGCGCTGGCTCGGGGGGCTGGGGGGAAATCAGGGCTGGGGCGCCTGTGCCAAAGTGGATTTCCTGGGAGGGGAGAGCCTGGCCAGAGGGAAGGACTGGGAGCAGCATTCAGGTGCCTTTGAAGAGAGCAAGGAAACGTCTGCATGGACAGAGTGAGCTGCCTGACAGGGTAACACATGGAGGAGGGCTCTCCTGCAGATATTTCATAAGCACTAAGGAATATGCATTTTTCATGACTGCAAATGGGATGGATCTCAATGTTACATTGCTTTTGTAAGACAGCAGCTCATTCCCTGGTGTCGGGATATTTCTGCCACACAGAAATAACAAAAGGAAAACTTGGGGTTTACCACACTATCCCGATTTAGCATATTCTGTGATTGTTTTCCACGTTGGGATCTGTTCTCATCGCAGTCAACAGCTTCACATTCAGACTACCAACCTCGACGGTTCGCAGTATATACTGAATGTAGGTGATGTGCATATATTTTCCTTTTTTACTCATTTAGACATTTTGGTACATCCAGGAATGGGACTAGCAGACAGTTCCTTTAAAAGAGAAGAGGAAATGTGAGGTGTGTTGGAGGGGAGGGCCTAATTTTAAGTGCTAGTCAACTGCAACAACTGATAATCTGGAGCCTGTTCAAACCCATTTAGAGAACCGTTGAATTTTTAAGTGCCTTTTGATTCTCTCTTTCATTTATTTTAACTGATCTGCAGGGATTAGGAGCTTGGTGGGGGAACACCATAATGCTTGCCAAAATGTGTGAATAATTAGAACGCCAACGATGTGTGCCAGATAGGAGGGGAGTATTCACACTTCTGATTAGATTGACTGAAACACTGTTGTAAATCATGGCTGCCAAGGTAACTTGGAGCTCTGTGAAGTTCTTGCTGCCACAGGAGCCAGCTGTGGTGCGGCAGAGCATCCAGCTCTCTCCAGCCGAAGGTGGGCACGTTTTGAGGAGCTGATTTGTTCTGCTGCGAGGCAGAGAGGGCAGAGGTTTGGAGGTGTGGTGTCACACAGGTTGAGCAGATAAGTTTCAATGCTAACACCCATGTGCTTACTGCTGAAAATCAGGTGAATAGAAGACAGGTTACTGCTCAAAACCTGAGGGTTCACCAGCATTATGAAATCTTTGCACTTCCCAGAACAGACTTTTGACAAATGTCAGTAGTAGGTTCAATGGCCTAGGGGGAATAAAGTGAGGTAGGTTTTATCTGGTTTCCCTTTTCCTAATCCATAATCCTCAGGGAGCTGCAAGGAAGACCAGCCTCTCCCTGATGCTCTGCAGCATTCCCGCACACAGCCAGAGTGCCATCCCAGTCCTGCCTCTGCTGCCCTGTGTTCACCCAAAAGCTACTTGGAGCAGTGGGTGGCCCCCAGGTTGCAGTGCTGGGCAGGTGTTTACAGGCAGATCACAGTATTGATGCCAAAGGTGGATTAAACTCCCAGATACCACCTTTAAAAAAATCAAACGTTCATAGTTGTGTGCCTTTCCTTTCCCATTTTCACACATTTGGTCCCCAAAGCCACATACATCAGAGTCAAGAGGAGAAAATGGGAATCTGTGTCCCCAGATGAGGGGCTGAGTGAGAGCTGGAGCTCACTGGAGCATTAAATCACACCTACACACCGTGCAGCTCTCCCGGTGATGTTAACAAGCGCTGCGCTTGCCAAGGAGAGAAGCACACCTCAGAGTTAGGGGAGAGAAATTCCATGTGAGCAAAGAATGCCCAGGACAGTAACTCACACTGTCCTAGGAGCTCCAGCTGTCACACTGCCCTTGGAATTTCTGCCTTGGGAGATGGAGCAGGGCATGTCTGTGCTGGACGGGCAGTGCCTGCTGACTCTGCAGGGTCGATGGCCAGTGGGATCTGAGCCAGCCGTGCCCTGGAGCCAGGAGGGACATCCCTGTCCTGGGGCACCAGGCCCAGCAGCGCCGGTCGGGCCAGGGAGGGGATTGTCCTGCTCTGCTCTGGGCTGGGGCGGCCTCACCTTGAGAGCTGGGGGCAGGTTTGGGTGCCACGGTATAAAAAAAGACTTTAGAGATCATCCAAAGGAGCAACATGAGGACGGTGAAGGGCCTTGAGGAGAAGCTGTGTGAGGAGCGGCTGAGGGCACTTGGAATGTTCAGCTGGAGGAGACTGAGGGGAGACTCGTCCCAGTTCCAACTTCCTCATGAGGGGAAGAGGAGGGGCAGGCACTGATCTCTGCTCTGTGCCAGGGACAGGNAGGCTCCCCAGGGAATGGGCACGGCCCCGAGGCTGCCAGAGCTCCAGGAGCGTTTGGGCAGCGCTGCCAGGGATGCCCAGGGTGGGGTTGTTGGGGGGTCTGTGCAGGGCCAGGGGCTGGGCTGGGGGATCCCTGGGGGACCCTTCCCACTCAGAAGCAGCGCTGTGTCCCTGGCACCCCGCTCCAGGCTGGAATGACCCTGCACGCACCTCTCAGATGTCCCTCCTCCCCCTCCCTTCGGAGGTTCCTGTGTGAGGAGAGTGAAGCTCAGCAGCAGCAGGAGCCACGTCCCATTTCCCGGTTCCTGATTTCTCCACCCCACCTCCTCCATCAGGTCTGCAGGTAAAGGCAAGCCCAGAGGCCCCATCTGGGTATGGACCTTGAAGCCAGTCTGGATGAGGCAGGTGCAGGCTGAAAAGGGTTCAGTAGATGGGGGAAGAGGTTTTTTAGGGGACAACCCTAAAAAATTTGTGTGGTATTTCCTTCTTTCCCATAAAACACTCTAAAACTGTTCTTACAGCCAGCACAGCTCTATTCAGAGCTGTAGTAGTGGAAGGTACTGTAGAGTCAGGACATCATTCACGGTAAAGGAGAGGGCAAAAATCTGGTGAATACCATGATTTTGGGACTTACATGGAAGTATCTGCAAGATGTGATTGAAAGGAAGGAATTTTTGTATTGCTATTTCAATGATTTAGAAATTTTATTCATTTTGCCTCCCTTTAATGTGAAGCTTTTGGTTTTTGGCTTTTAAATTGTCAGTTTTAGTTATGCCATTTTCCTATTTTAATGTGCCATTTTCCCATTTTTCCTCTTAATTTCCCTTTTTATAAGTGGATTGCTTGAAGCCCAAAAATGTTAATAAATAAATAAAAAGAACTCAAATCTATATCCACCTTTCAGAAAGTCTAGAAAGATGGTAAGGAAAAAGCCTTTCAAAATCAGAGCTGTTTGTTATCCCAGTGTTTGCAGGAGCCAGTGCAGCACGTGTGAGTAGGGCAAGGCTGCTGCTGCTGCAGAAACAGCTTTGTAGTCAGTGCAGCGTTGTCTGGAGCTGCCCTTGTTTCCCTCCTCGGTGAGACACAAACCCCCTTTGAAGTGCAGCAGCAATCCAGAGTACGAGGGTAAAGGATCAGGAAACAGGACATGACAGAGGATGGCTTGTAAGCCAAATGGAATGGAGAAAATGAGCAACACATGAGGGATGTAAAGAGAGGGGAGAGACACATCAAAATCACCTAACCATCCCTGATGCCTTTAGCGATGGAGAGAGACAGCAGAAATAATACATATGACTCCCTTTAAATCCTAAGAATTGTTTTTCACAATTCAGTGGAAGTCTGAAGGAGATTTCTGTGGAAGGCTAGGAAACTTGTGAAGTCCCTGAGAAGCGCTCGGCACAGATTAACATTTGGTGAGGGGAGAGCAAATACCTTCAGCAGTGCTTGGCCTTTTAACTGCACAGAGAACCGGTCACACGGCGAAGGTGTTCCTCTGTGAAAGGTCACAGTCAGCACCTGGCATCGTTGGTGCCACGTCCCCTCTCCTTTGTGTCTCGTGTACCCGTTTCAGCTGTCAAAACCAGTGGAACAAATCACAGTTCCCGTCGCTGTTGGAAGCCCAGAGTCTCTGCTCTCCTGTGCTTTTCCTGCCTCCCCACCTGCTGCAGGTGCTCCGAGCTCTGAGGGCTATTTTTGTGACATTCCACAGAGCCTGAACTGGCTCACGGAAATACTTGGATTGGTTCAAATTTGGTATCCAGACATCTGATTTCCGACAGCAGTAAATTGGTGAGAGGTTTTCCTGTGTGACTTCCTGCCTTGATGTCGTCCATCCAGAGAAAACAGTCATGGAAATGTCTGATTAAAGACCTTTTTTTCCCCTTGTGAATGTCACAGACTGAGTGTTGGCAGATAGTGAGGACAAAAAGAAGCTCCCCTGATGAGCAGGTCTGTGGAGGGTGCCCTTGGGTCTTTTTCCAGCAGTCACTGACAGGACACTGGGCTGGATGGACCCCACCCACCTCCAGCAGCTCTTGAGGTGCATCATCCTCATCTTCCATTCTGATCCACGTGGAAAGATGACTGGGAATTCTAAAGAACTGGAAATTAATTTTTAAATGGTGCTTTGAAACAATTATTTTTAATTGAATAAATTTATACATTGCAAGAATGTGCCTTATGTATTTCCAAAGATTTCTGGGTCTGAGCCCTCCCTGCCAGCAGTGTAAATTAGGAGTGATTTTGCTCCAGTTGTGCTAGTCTGAGTTAATCCTAAATGAAGAGAGACTCTATGCCCTAAGTGTGTCGCTTTTTAAGAGAGGCATGAGAGTGACAGTCCTAGCAAAATCACTTTAACAACTGGATTTTACCACTGGCACCTTTTAAAACCCCAGCTCATCATCTGAGATCCCATTTTATACAGCAAAAGGTCCTTGCTGGCCTCTCCACTGGCATTGGCAGCAGCTCGAGTTGCTAAGGATGATGGAGCCTGGGGCTTTGCTGGTGGGGAATATTTTCCACATCCCATCTGCATCCCTGTAGAACTTGACCATTAGTCAGGCTACTTCTAAATGATGCATCTCTTTTAGAGATTTCGACTGATAACAAATGAAAGAGCATTTTTTTCCTTCCCTCATTATGCAGGCAGCTGTGTGACAGCGTTCTGACAAACTGTGTTATCTCAGGCTTCCAGCTGCAAGCTGTTCTCATCAATACTGCTGCGAGCTGGTTCCTACTAACCCTTGTGCCTTTATGCCCGTTTTTATCAGAATTTAATTTTAATGTGAGGACAGCCAAATATAATGCCAGATGTGGGAAGCAGATAGTTTCCTTTGTACAAGAACATAGCAGGGGAGGTCTTCTAAAGGACCGGCCACACGGTGTGCAGAGGGACTGGGCTGGAATCATTATGTTTGATTCCTGGGGCTTATTCTTTTTCTTCTTATTATTATTATTGTTATCATTCTAAAGTTGCCATTTCAACCTTTACTCACATTTGCCTTGGCACTGAACTGGAAAGAGAAATTAAACAACAACAAAAGAGCTATAATTTAGGAGAAAATAGAAAAGGCAACGTGCATCCCTGGTCCCGAGTTTGGGGTGTGCTGAAGGTGCTCAGATTGCTTTTATCCTGACTCCTTTCAGCTGGTCTGAAGAACCAAAGGAAACTGCAAAACAGCTGCAGGAAAATCTTGTTTGACATCTACTGAAAACGCTATTTCTGAAAATGTGACCTGGTTCCCTCAGCTAGAGCACCCAACCCAGGTAGGGAAGGGACCAGCAAATCCACGTGGACTCGGCACAGAAGGGTGGAATCCTTCTCCCTGTGGCACTGGGCTGTTTGTCTCAGTTTACAGCACAGAGCTGGATTTTGACAGAGAGGCTGAATGTTGTTGAAAAATCAGTTCCAGCTTTGCTCAATTGCAAGGGAAAGGAGCCAAGCCAAAACCAAGTTGTTCTTCACAATTTTTATTCTAATAACAATGAAGAAACAGTGTTACGAGAGGAATGCCTCTTTATCCTCATATTTTAGTCATCATTGTCATCACTAGAAATGCTGAGGCCTCCAGACCTGCTGGGTATTTACTGGTACCTGCAGGGATTTGTCTGGCCAGGCTGGTGTAGGTGTGTCAGGCCCCATCTCCCCCAGCCACAGCCCAAACCAACCTCACACAGCTTGTGTGCACCTTCAATTTTGGGTTGGCACGTCCCAGTGGGCTTCTCTTCCATTAGCACTAACCTCCCTAAATGAGTGGTGTGCAGGATCGTGTTTGACTTGTGCTGACCCTGGAGCTTTTCACATGTTTTTAACTCATTTATGACATTGAGCAACCACTCACTGCGCTTTAACAAATCAAGTTACAGTCCCAAAAGAATTCGTTTCATGCTCTTGAGTGGTACAGTAATTTATTAGTCCAGGAATTCTCGTAATTTAGTGCTCTATTTTAAGTAGTTCAAGTCAAATTAATAGGAGGGTTTTCTTTAGGAGTAATGTCATCTATGCCTATATATAGAAAAGCTATCATGTTAATTAGGTTTATACTGTTTTAAAATAGACACACAGACGTGCAGACGTTTGTGTTGATTTGGGTGCTTAATGCAGGCCCCACTGGCCCAAATTACTGCTTTGCTCTTGCTGCTTCACCCTTGCACAGACACGTGCACACATCCTTTTGGCCAAGACAAAGAAAATCCGCTTGTGTCTAACAAGGAGAGTGGAATAAGATGTAAGTTTATTGAATAAGGGGGGAAAAAATCACATTAACCCCATAAAATACACAAGGTACACACTGGGAAGACCTTCTTTAAAGCTATTGTGGAAAAATATCTGTTCTTGTCAAAAGCTGTCCTGCACTGCCAGTGAAAAGGTATTAGGTGCAGGTGTCAAACATGCCTAATGAGGCATGAGGAGTCGACAGCCAAATAACAGAGATTATAGGTACAGAGGATTGTGAATGAAGTGTGAATAGCAGCCAGGATGTATGACTGACACAGAAAAGAGGAGAAGACAGGCAAGAAGAAAGAAGATACATCACTCACTTAAGGAGAATGGACATTTTGAATCCCTTGATTGATATCTTCCCATCCAGTAATCCTACAACTTTTAAGATCTACATTTAAAAATAACCCAAATTGTTCCTCCAAGAAATCATGAGTTTATTATAGGTCTTCAGGGTATTTTGCCTAACTCTGAGAGCAGAGGAGAAACATAATGAATGGCTCTGTGTGTGTTGCATGAGCACGTCTAAGGTTCGGGCACACCGATCTGCATTGTCAAATCAACAGCCTGGTTAGGAAGTTAGAAAAGTTTCAGATAGCAGTGTTTAAAACCCAAGCTCTGACTCATTCCATTCCCATCTAGAAGTACTTCATAATTAAATTGCATGTATCAGTATCTCCATTTCATCTGGAGGCAGATATGAAGGCCAATTTTTAAGGAATTGTTTTGGGGAAAGTGGATGTTCCTGATTTTTTTTTATTGCCCAGCCCTCCTCTCCATCTGTTGCTTTCTTCTGTTGGATGGAGTCAGAAAGTCTCTTTATATCTAAACCATAAATCTACAATGCTTAAGATATGAGTAATTTCACAGACGAAATTCCAAATGCTGTTGGTGTTATGAAAAGGTCTGGACAGCCAATGTCAGAGTTAAAGCCTTATCCCTGATATATTTCCATCTGAACAGAAAACTCCGCAATAAGAAGCTGTTGTGCCTTTCTTTGGTCTCTGTCTAACTGAAACAGTGGGGTAATATTTGAAGTTTGTATCCATGAGAAGGATACCTTGCCTCTTGGCTAAGAAAAATAATTATCCTGCTCAGATAATTCATGCTGTTGGCACATTCAGAAACAGCCTGGGGGCTCAGGCTTGCTTCCTTTGAACTCGGTGGGAGTTTGGGGATTGACTTGAACGGGAGGAGGTCCTTGGGCTCTGGGTAGGTATTGTACCAGCCAGGCTCCTCTGCTCTGCTGTTGCCACTCGGAGCATCCATGGCCAAATGGAGCTTTAGATACGAGGCCCGTTGGGTTTTCTTTGCTGGGTAAAATGAGCAGAATCTAAACCTTAATGGACTGATGAGGGCTGAAGGCAGAGACACCCAGCTTGTCCTGAACTAAACAACACGAAAGGATTGCTGTGACCACCGCTAAAATCAGGGAAATTCTGGCGGGGTTTGCCGGAGTGCCGGGAGGGACACACATCCCTCCTTCCTCCCATCCCTGCCTGCTCCCAGCACTGCTCCCCGGGCCGGGGGGATTGGTGGGGATCAGCAGGGGATCAGCAGGGGATGGGTCATATCCTGCACCGAGAAATTCCAGGAGTAATTACCTGACTGAACGTGGCAGCAGATGGCTTTTTTCTCCCCCCACCTCGCTTTTCCCTTCAGGTTTTCAATACACGAATAACAAAAGTTATTTAAAAACAACAACAATAACAACAACAATAACAATAACACCCTCCCCCCCCCAAGCCACACCAAGAGGGAATTGTTTCCCCTCAGGATGGAGAGCTGGATAAATGAAGTAATAGGTAGCCCGCCCCCGTTCCGGGGGTGGGGAGTGTTGACTGCTGTTTGCTCATAGCCCAGCGGTGTTAACAAGCCGTAGATTGTTAGTGACAATCACACACTCTCTGGCACTTAAAGCAGAAGGCTTGATTTAATCGCAGAGCTGTCATTTATTATTCTGTTGTGCTATTCCACAGGGGGAAGCGAGTGATCAAGCGCCTGCTCCCCAGAGCAGAGGGCTCTTTTTTTTTTTCCTTTTTTTTTTTTGTTATGTCTAAATCCTCAATACAAATTGCAGTATTTCTGGACTCCCAGCGGGACCCATTAGTGCCTGTGGGGCATTAAAGATCATTAATAGTGCTGTCAGATGGGGAGAGAGGGAGAGAGAGGGAGAGGAAGCTGGTGAGCCAGCCAGTTGCTGAGCTTTCTCAGAAATCGGAAATTAATACATCTGCTTCATTAATACTGGCCTGTGTTTGATGTTTGTTAGCTGGCAACTTTAATGATGTAGGTTAGCACCAGTCGGGCACTTGCATGAATTGGATTCTTTCAATTACCTAAAGTTCCTTTTCCCCATCCTCCACCCCCCTCTTTCTCTGCCCAAAAAGTCAGCCCTTAATTAGCAACTCTAAAAGAAGAGGGAGAAGCAGGAAAAAAGGCTGGATTTTTCCTTCCCCTCCCCAAGTGTGACAGCCATGATTTGCAACCTTGCCTGTATCCCATTAAGTGCAGCTCTCTTCCAAGCATTTAACTGTATGGTAATGGAGAAGAAATGTTTTAATCACTGTGAACAACATGTTAATCAGTGCTGTGACTGAACACTAGGTATTAATTGGGTTAGGGTAAAGTGTTAACGTTTGCATCCAAGAATGCTGCTATGGAGTGCAGAGAAGACACAGATTCAGTGCTTTTGGCAGCTCCAAATCCCAAGGCAGCTGTGACTGGCAGGGTGACAGGGAGCAGGGAATGGGTTCAGCCCAGCCAGAGCATGGATGGAACTGCCTTGTGTCCCCAGCCTTCATCCCCCTTCCCTCGACCACCTCTTGTGTCCAGCGACGTTTATCCGAGACTCCTCTGACTTCTGACAAACTCAGCGGCCCCTTGGCTTTGCTTGGACGTGTCCTCGCCCAGAGTTCTGAGCTCCTTCTTGCATGGCTTGGGGATCTTGTCAAGAATATGCCCGAGCAGTTTTCTCTGGATGTGCCCCATGCATCCCTGATCCCTGGGCACTGTGTAACCTCCACGTCTTCAGGCATCCCAGGACTGAGGTCTGCGGCTGTGTCCAGCCTGCACAGCGATACTGAGATGCTCCAGTCAGAGTCAGCACTGCTCACCTGGCAGCTGTTCCTCCCAGAAACTTGGGTAAGGGAGAACCAGGAGAGTACCAGGAGAGAGAGAGGAGGAGCACCAGGAGAGAGGGAAGCTGGGCTGCTGATCAGTCACTGCCAAGGTGCTGCTGCAGCTTTCTGGAGAGCTGCCCAGCAGAGAGGAGGAGGCACAGCCTGAGGTTTGTGGGAGACTGTATCAGGTAACCCCCTTGGTGCTGCAGTGCTGCTCCTGCCTGATGTTTGGAGTGTGCCTCGACACTGTCACTCCCTTCCAGTCTTCTCCCCAGTCACACAAAATATTACCTGGTACCTGCACCCTTCCAGACATGGGAAGACAGGCCACAGAAGGAATTTCCATGGGAAGCCCTTGCAGAGCACAAGGTGCTCTCTGCCTGGCAGCTGTCCCGTGGGCAGTTCAGCTGCAGCTGGGTCTGGGGGGACCATGGCAGCATAGGAGGAGCAGCAGTACAAACAGGAATGAATCTCAAACCAAAAAAGATCCTCTCTGGATGGGCTTTGTTTCGTTTGTTACCCTGGGAGTAGCTCTGAAGTGCAGATGCAGTGGCAGTTGTTTTCCATGAAGAATCCACCATTCCTGGAAGTCATTCTGTAAAATGGCCCAGCAGTAGTCCTTTGAACCAGTGACTGATTTATGCTGTTTAACAAAGAACCTCTCTTGTTACTCAACTAGCCATGAACCATTTGCAACATGGATAATGGGGGATAAAACCCATATAAAAAGAAAAATCAGATGCTTTGTGTTTGGTGATTGCCTTTTCTTTAGGGCTAAAACTAGACTAAAGATTGGACTAAACTCCAGAAAATAAATTATGTTTTCCCCATGTCCACAACACCTTTCCTTGTTGTTCTTCAAGAACAAACTCCAACCCACAGATGACCAGTGAGGAGACCAGGAGCCAGTTTCTGGCAGAGATCATCATCAGGTGACTGCACAGGGTGCCCGGGCTGCTCTCCAGGCACACTCAGGGCTGGGGACATGGGCAGCTGCTGTCCCCTCCTGTCTGTCCCACAGGAGCACCAGGGCCCTGCTGCCTCCCCTCACCCTGCTGAGCTGGGGCAGAGCAATGCTGCTGCTCCCTGCCACGGCGAGGGAGCTGTGCCCTGGTTGATCCTGGTGTAGCTGAAAGCAAACTGGGTAATTTCAGATGTTACCCAGTTTGAAGGTCATTGTCACCTACTCTGACATGTTCAGTGTTGCCTTGTGATGCTAAAACTGCTCTGAGGGCTCCTGTTGCTCCCTCACATCTCTGCCCTGCATGTTTTAGCAGAAGTTTCCTCTTACACACCTCACAGCTTTTCTTGTATCATCCTGTGGTATGAACAGCCTCCTCTCCAGTGACCTCATGGGACAAGTCACAAGTTCAGCTTTCATGTGGTGTTGCCAAAACACAAGGTTATGTCATATGTAGGTTGTCCCAGTGCTGCTACTCTTCCTACCACGTCAAGGAGAACGAAAACAGTGGTTCCATGGAAGGTAAATCTTGATTTAGGATTTAATTCTGGATTTTAAAAGGTCCAGGGTCATACGACACAAAGTGCTGATGTCCTGAAAACCCTCTGACTTTAATGTAGTCACAAATTTAGAAGGGATAAGTTCGTCCTGGGAGACTGCATCTGGACCCAGCACTGTCATCCTGATTTCACCACAAACCAGGCATCACCTTTCCCCCAAAACAGGAATAAAAGTATTTCTTGTCAGTTTGTTCCTGCCCAATTCAAATAAAATACACATTGCCAGAAGATGTGGCAGAGTGGTCATCCTGGAGTAAAAAATATGAAACTATGGCCTGATGCTTTCAGCATTTAAAATCATTCTTCATGGCGTGATACCAGTGTGCATTGTTTTATAGATATGAAATTATTTCACTAAGTTATTTCACACTGAAACTCTCATCCTTCTGGTACAAGGAGAGGAACTGAGATAAGCTCTGATTTCTTCGGTGTCCTGTGATAAATGGGGGCCGAGCCAGGTTTAAAATCTACAAAGCCCTTCTGTGCTCTGCAAATGAGGTAGTTATGGTTTCTCCTCTGGCTTAGAGCTGCGCAGTTTACCCCCCATATCACAGAGTCCCAGTTGCAGCATGGGCTGAGTGTCTGAAACCAAGTTAATGGGTTTGCTGGGAATACTTTGTATAGGTAGCAAAAGCTCCACCTGGGTGAATGGTGACGGATGGAAAGAAAGAGAGAAATACCCCTACGTGCCTTGAAAAGAATCACCTCAACGGAGAGAAATGCCTTTCCAGGGAGGGAGCACTGCAG
>VWZW01007919.1:154808-184808 GCA_013397115.1 Edolisoma coerulescens
TGGATGGCGTGAGGCTGATGGGTTTTGCTGAGTGCAGCCCTGTGTTGGCAGAGGGCTCCAGCCTCCCTACAAAGCTGGCTGTTCATGAGGAGTGTGGGGAGAGGTGGGTGTGCCGGAGAGCAGAGCTGGGAAAAGACAAAGTGATTTTCTCCATAACAGTGGGCAGGTTTCAGTTGTGGAGGAGTCCAGGAGGTGAGAAGTGCTCCCTCATGGAAGTCCAGGGGAAGAGCACAGGACAGGTTGAAGCTGGAGCTTCAGTGATCAG
Source organism: Edolisoma coerulescens (assembly GCA_013397115.1). Lineage (NCBI taxonomy): Eukaryota > Metazoa > Chordata > Aves > Passeriformes > Campephagidae > Edolisoma > Edolisoma coerulescens. Next base: position 155,074 of record VWZW01007919.1, read on the forward strand.
AGAATCATAGAACCATAGAATCAGTAAGGTTGAAAAAGACCTGCAAGATCCTCAAGTCCAACCTTTGACCTGATATCACCATGCCCACCATGCATTTAGAGGACTTTCCCAAGGGAAGAACAAGTTTGAAGAGGAAAGTACCAGTTTTAAATGCCACTTCCCAGAACAAAGCAACAAATGGTCTCTGGCCACAGTGTGCTGTAAGCAGGACACTTTTGCTTTGCAGTAGTGATAATAACACATGCAGGGAGTGAAAAGTGTTGTAGGGTTCCTTGAAGTTTAGAAGAGTTTCCTTTGGTCTGTGACTTCACTGGTTTGTGTGCAATTGTAGCTGGCAAGGAGACATACTGACAAACCATGGGGCTGTGGCAGTAAAGCTCTGCATTCAGGGGAATATTTATGGGTGTCTCTTAATGCTGTGCTTTACACGTGACTCTGGATGTGCAGAATAATTCAGAAACTGCTATGTTGCCCATTTCTTTATTTTTTATAAGTATTTGATACACTCACAGGGAGGGAAATAGAAGGACCTGGTGAGGCTGCAGCTGTCACACAGACAGTTCCTAGAACAAGTGTTACACACTCATTTTCCTTGAGGTTTTCTGTCTTGTGCTGCTTTATGAAGAGGATTGCGTCGTGAGAGAAGTCAAGCAAGACATTTTGATGTTCAGAGCAGGTCTTTGCCTGTCATTCCAGCTCATTCCAGTCACCTCCTCCTGGGTGAGTTGTGCTGCCAGGGAGGGCCCTGGTGTGCTTGTCCTGTCATGGTGACCTCTGTGACCCACTCTGGTTGGGCCCTGCTGAAGGTTGTTTCCCATGGAACTGCCATAGCATGTGAGACATCCTCATTGGTGTGTCTAGTTAACAACATTTTTCTTGTTCATGTTTTGATTCAAATTACATTTTTCAGCTGCTTTGTAGAACACATTCCTTAGCAGATTACCTCAAGTCATTTCTAAAGCATTCCCCACCCAGAGATGTAGCAGGGCAAGGGATGAAAGAGCCAATGCTCCAGCACGTCCTCTGAGTGCAGTGCCAGCTAAAGTGAAACCTAAAGGAATGTGATCCAGCCCAGGTGAACCTGTCTGAAACCTCCAGTGCAGGTTTGGCCACAGGGAGCTTTACCCTTATCAGCTCACAGAGCAAGGCTGCTCCAGGTACTGTAACACCTCCGGATGGCCTCATCCATCCAGTGATTTCTACAGCTGTCCCCTCCCCCTCTGTCCCTGTGCCCGTGCCAGCTCACGCCCTGGGACAGACGATGGGATGCCAGCTCTGCTTTGCCATTTGTGACACACCTTGGCTGCCACCGGTGCCAGGCGGGTTTGGGGGACAATGCAAGGGCCTGTGATCAGCACAGAGAGCTGTTCTTGAGCAGCACTGTACGCAGTGGCAGAGAGGAAAACCTCCCTTGGAGCTTGTGGAGCACCGGCAGGAGCGCTGGAGCTCTGCAGCCCCCGGCTGTCCCACGGGGCGGCCAGGACACACGGGCTGGCTCACATCTGTGCCACTGCTGCAGGGGAGGATGGAGGCACGGCCCAGCAGGGTCCTGCTGACAGAGGATTAGTCTGGCCTGGCTGGCGAGGGGCTGCTGGGTGAGCCTCAGCGAGCAGGAATAGTGCCCAGGGATTCCATGGCTCTGGAGGGGAAGTTCAGTGGTGCTGTGCAGCCCTGAGAGGAGCTGCTGCTGTTTGTACATGCTCAAAGCAAACAAAGCACCAGCCACAGCACGCTGGCACGGGAGGTGGAGGGGTGGGAAGGACCTGTGGCCCTTCCAGCTGCCCTTTGGCTGCCCCTGCAGCCCAGAGGCTGCAGCCCAGGACAGCTGTGCCTTGGAAGGGACCTCAGCTCTATCCCTCTTGCCTCAGTAGCCAAGCAACAACTTAGGGATGGCTCTGCTGCCTCTGCATCATTCCAAAATGCTTTGGTTAGGACTGCAGTAGTTTAAAACTAATTGAGCATCCCAGACTGGTTTGGGTTGGAAGGGACCTTAAAGCCCATCCTGTTCCATCCCCTGCCATGGGCAGGGACACCTTCCACCAGACCAGGCTGCTCTGAGCCCCATCCAACCTGGCCTTGATGTACATGAGGTTGTGAGTGGTACCAAATCTTGCACTCCCTGTGTCATCTTCGTTTGGTTCTCCTCAGAAACAAGTGGGGCTTGTGCTTGGGTAAAATCTGAGCAGGAATTTTTGGAAAGGAGGCCACAGCCCTGCTTTTCCTGGAGCAGAGTTAGTGCTTGTGCCTCCACCTTTACAGTTTTTGTCATTCTGGTCTGCCTGGCAATGGTATTTTATGTCTGGCATTACTTCAATAATAAAAATAAAAAAGAGGAAAAGATTTTTTGATAACTGTGTATATATTTGATACCATCTCCTTTTACTGAGTGTAAGGCCATTGGAGGAACGGGTTATCTCCGGGCTGCAAACCACCATTCTATTAGTCTGTTTGAAGTTATCTGGAAAGTCTGTTTGAAATATAGCCTCCTTCTTCCCCTCCCTCTCAGCCTTCCTTCCCCTTAAATATATTTTCAGTCCCAGATCAAAACAAGGCTGTACTGCAATACAAAAACATTGTTTAAAGGGTCTTTACTCTGAGGTTTTATTTTCAGCCCTCTCTGGTAAATGGGGCTGGTCCAGCTTGATTCTAACCTTTATGCAAATTTAACGATAATTCAGCACAATATTTATAAGATTCAGAGTTAATTAAATCCCAGTGGAGATCAGACCCTGTATGACCTCATTACAGTTATACACAACCGCCTAATTTCCCTGAACAACCGCCGAGTGGAGGGTGTGCTAATTTAGGGAATGTATGGACATATGTACTGTCTAGATGTCTGTCTGTGCAGCCTGAATGGCAGGATCACTGCTCCTCCCTGTAACCAGCTCCTACTGAAAATCACATTAGCTTTTGTTAATAGACTCTTTTTTTTGTTCCGCTGGATCTTTAATCGATAGAAATAAAATTAAAGAGACATTAATTATCAAGCCTTGAGTTCCTGAGCTGGAAGGCATTTTAGCAATGCAAAGTATTATTATTGCCATTAATTTTATTAGATAGGCTTCATTTTTTCCCCTACATAATGAAGAATTTAGGTGGATTTCACCTGTGTGCAAAGGGGCTGGCTCAAGGCCTCTTGCATCGCTTCAGTCTTATCTGGGAGGCTGCAGAGGAAGGTTTGAATGATTCATGGGAGCCAGGATGGGAAGTTGCCATCTGTGAGCAGCTGAAAATTAAATCAATCTTTGTGTCCTTCAGTGCACATGGGCTGGTATGTACAGACACACATATGTACATGCAAACACGGGGGTTTAATTCCCTTTTCAATCTGAATCCTTCTCATGATCTTTTATGTTTAATCTTTGGGGGTCATGCCTGCTATTGCCATGGACACAGGGAGGGTGAGAGTGGGTATTCCTCAAGGGAACGTTTGTAGAAAAAACTCCATTCAAGGGAGCAGGAAGGACAAATTGTATTTGCCTATAGTGTAATCCAAGGGGGACTGAGAAAAACATTCTTTAATTGTAAATAGGTTTCACTGTATTTGGATTAATTTCAATTTGGACACAACTTCACTACTTCTTTTCCTTTGGAAATGAAACACTATTATCTAGTAAAAATACAGAATTTCAATGTTTTGAATTCTATCATGAAAAAGGAATTGCTTATGGATATTATTTTGGTGTGGTGGTGTCTTTTTGGTGGAAAAAAACCAGCAGCAGTGACTACAAGTATCTGTTTTTCAATATAAAATCCTCCTTATTTTCATAATCATATTCAGAACTGAATCTTTGGGTTTGATAAATATAAAAAAATCTCCCTTGAGTTTTTTTTGTTTGTTGGTCGGTTGGTTTAGTTTTCCTTTAGGTTTTTTTTTTCCCATTTCCTTTACTCATGAAAGGGATGAACAGTAGGAACATGAGTTTCTGCTTTGCCAGCATGGGCTGGCACTTCCAGCACATAACTGGTGTCACCAGTTTGCCCACAACACAGACATCCACATCCCCACAGCAATCCCTCTGCCCCGAGGAGTCAGCAGCCACAGCGCCGGGACCTGCTCTGCCTTGTGCTGTGATCAACGGGCCGAGGGCACAAGGACAGAGCTCCCACAGAGTTCCCAAAACAAAGCATGTTCTGGAGCCTGCAGAACAGCATCATTCCTGAGTGCAACAGCAGAGACAAGGAAATAAAGCAGCCGTGAATGATCTCCTTTTGCACCAGGGAAGGGACAGCGTCCCCCATCAGTTCTTCCTTATTATTGCATCCGAGGACCCCTGAGTCAGACGAAAGGGAAATAAAATGAACATGTTTTTGATGATCAGCAGTGACACAGTCAAAGATACAGCAAACAGAGTGGCAGGGCCTGTGCGGAGCGGTGACTGACGGGACCTCTGATCTGGGTGCCCACAACTCTGTGTGATGGGGAGGCAGCTGCAATCTGTTCTGTTTAATATGAGCTCAGCACAGCCCTCGGGCTATTTGTAAGCTGCCAGGGAGCTTTGTGTTGCACAAAGTTTGGGCACCTTGCTGAATTTCATGGCTCTAGCTGTGCTGCAGGGATTGACAGTTTAAAGGATAGAAAGGGGTGGGAAGTTTCTTAAATAGCCTTCTGCCAAATTAAGAACAGTGCCCATATGCAGGTCAGAACTGGTTGGTGAGCGGGGATTGCAAACGGTGGTGGCTTTGTTCCCTTCCTCCAGGAACAAACGAAAAAGTGGTTCTGTGCCTGGGATGCAGAGTGCCAGGGAAAGACCAGTGGGTGGAGAATATCATCAACACTACCAGACACACAGGAAAACAAAAGCAAAAAGTCCATCAGGCCAGAGAGGACAAAGTATCTTCAACACAGGAGCCCCTTTAAGAGCTTTCTGAGGGCCTGTGGGGATTTTGTGGTGGTTGAGGTTTTTGGGGGGTTTGCTTTACTTTTCCTTCAGAGTTGCTCTAGTTCATTAATTTTTAACAATTTATCAGTATGGGAAGATAAATCCCCTGCAGTCCCTTTTAATATATTTTCTTCTTCTTTTCAAGTAAATGATTGATGAGTATCAATCTAATTGTTCAATACCGAGTGGTTGCTAATGTAGGGCCCCTGTTGCCTGAGGGTTCCTACCATGGTTTATAACCCTGTGCAGATCGTCTCGTCTGGTTAAGATCTTAAGTAGCCAAAGCTGTAAAAGTTTATATCTGTGTGTGGGTGGGGGAGTAGAGAGCTTACAAGTAAGGAAGGCACATTTCCATTAATCATGTTGCTCTCCTTTCGGCTGCTGGATTGGGCAATACGTTCCCAGCTGTGCAAGTTGGGTGGAGAAGAGTTTCTCTGTGTTAATATTTGCCTCTGGCACACAGGGCCCAGAGCTGTGGTGTCGTGTGGAAGGAGACTCAGGGAGGAGGAAGTGTGGCCTAGTGGTGGAGGCACAGGGCAGGGCTGGCTGCTCTGGGCTCTGTGTTCATCATGGCTTTGCTGCCTTACACCAAACACGAGTTTGGTGACCCCCAGGAATTTCTGAGCTCCAGTGTGACAGGGGCTCACGGCCACTCCTGTGGCCTTCACACCTCCCAGGCTCCTTGAGTTTGGGTGCCACCATTACTCTTGAATTAGCATCATTCCTTGGATGTCCAGGGACAGAGAAGAGCCCCTTTTGGTAGGTGCTGAACCAGGACAGTGCCTGCCATGACCTCACCGTTCGGGAGACGGGAACAGATGGATGCACAGACAGGAGCACACAGGGAAGCAGTGGACACGGGGCTGGCCCAGCACTCTGTGGGTGCTCTGCACACACCAGCCATGGTCTGCTCTCAGGTGGGTTTGGGTTTCATTCAGGATCTTGGGTCTGTAAGGAAGAGGAACTGCAGAGCTGCAGAGTGTGAGAGGTCCCAACACCACTGCAGCTCCAGGTGTGCAAGCCCCATACTCGCTGTGGGAGCTGTTCTGGCTCCAGAAGGCTGCCTTGGACAGCCGGGGGACACTACATTAAACAATATATAATCTAATGTCTTCACGGGGTTTTAAAAAGCAAAGCTGAGATAAAAAAAAGGGTTGGACATCTTCCTGACAGGTAATGCTATGGAGATGCCAGTACGGATTCTTACACTTCAGATTGGCAATGTGTGAGTAGAAGCAAAAATAAAGTGAAAACAAATATTGTCTGGTGTTCCTTTATGTTTGGAAATTTCCGATACTTATGCTTTTAGCTACAGGTCTGTGATATGTTTTAAAATTAGGTAATGAAACACCCAAAGCTCCCCAATAGCATAGAACTGAGTTTTGCATTTCAAAACCTGCATCAAATTCTTAAAGTAATCTATATTTTTTAATAAATACAGGAAGTTTCCTTTGTATTAAGATAACTCCTATTGGAACTATGTATTTTGTGCAATTTTTCTACAAAGAAAGAGTTATTTTCACCACTAACACAACAGCTGAGATACCTATCCATAATGCCGTTTGGCACCTCTGTATTGTAGGATTTTACATGTTCAGAGTCATATATTGATTGATTCCTTCACATTTAATTTGTCTCTCAGTTTTTCAATATTTTTGTTCCACTTCTCTGAACAGGGCACTAACACCCCGTCCCATTTACACTCACTGAAGATCTCCAAGTGGAGTCATGACTTTCCAGTTTCTGAGATCTGTACTGAGACCTCTAAACCAGGTTACCTCATACTGTCCAGAGGTGGGAAGTGATCTCATACGGGTAAAGGACAGAAGCAGAAACAACTTTATAGGTGGCAAAGGAAACATTAAAAAAAAATCCATTTGTGGGTACATATTCTCTCCAAACAGATGAGGCAATTAAAGGAGAAAAACTGACAACAAAGGAGAAGCAGAGTCTACTAACATTTGCTCAGTGTGAATCTTGGATTTCTCTGTGGGAGTTATTTAAATTTACACCAGTGAGGGCAGCAGCAGAAGTGGCTTTCCACAGCCCGTGCCCCACATCTCCCCGTGCTGTAAATTAACCTGCCTTCCCGGTGACTTCACTGCACCAGCTCCCGGGGGCAATCACTGCCCTGACAGAGCTAAGCCTTGGTGTCTGGGGCTGCTTCCCCAGCCCTGCCTCTGGACACGGTTTTAGGAGTGATTAATTCCCCCACTGGCACTCGGGGCTTTGCCTGGACAAACAGCGCTGTTTGCTCACGTGAGATGGATTGCAGCCTCCGGACCCTGCAGTTTGCCTGGGGGGTGAAGGCAGGGCTGCTTTGCTGTTTGGAGATTCTTCTTTGAGAGGTCTAAATTACAAAACTGTTCATTTTGTTTAAAGAAAGATTATGATCTCTGGAAGAAATACAGTACTGGCAGCAGCAATGCACACAGTGCTCAGAAACATTCGGGGTATTGGACCTAACGGAGAAACCCCTCCTAGGCCCTGCACCAGCCTCAGTGCAAGTGTTCACTTACCCAGAGCCACAGAGAATTTGGGAAATAGAAGTCTTCAAAGATAAACGATTGGCTGTGTTTAACCATCTTAATATTTGTTACGTGGCCACTATCAGTGTCTTGATTTTGGCACTGCCAGGGAGAGCTGTGCTGGATCACATCTGTCTGGAGAGCAGGGGGGCCCAGGACCTTGTGAGAGCCCTGGGCTTGGGCAGAGGTGACAGAGTGAGTTTGGGCAATGGGACACGGTGAGTTTGGGCAGTGGGACAGGGTGGGTTTGGGCAGTGGGACATGGTGGGTTTGGGCAGTGGTGACACAGTGGCTTTGGGCAGAGGTGACACAGTGGGTTTGGGCAGTGGGACATGGTGGGTTTGGGCAGTGGGACACCGTGGGTTTGGGCAGTGGGACACACAGGGATTTGAGCACAGGTGACACAGCAGGTTTGGGCATTCATGGCACTGTAGATTTGGGCAGTGGTGACCCAGTGGGTTCAGGCAGTGGTAACATGGTGGGTTCTGGCAGAGGTGACACGGTGGGTTTGGGCAGAGGACACGCAGGGGTTTGGGCAGAGGTGACACTGTGAGTTTGAGCAGCAGTGACACAGTGGGTTTGGTCAGCAGTGACATGGTGGGTTTGGGCAGTGGGGACACGGTGGATTCTGGCAGAGGTGACACAGGGCTTTGGGCAGCAGTGACACGGTGGGCTTGCCAGGAGTGTCACCATCATCCTTCCTCCAGCCTGATGAGGAGTTTGTGATACACAGAACCCAAGCATGAACCAGTGCAGGGAAATGTTATAGGTTTATGAGGAGAGTGATTAAAAATGTATCAAAGAGGCTTGTAAAGCTTATGGTTCAAGTTAACTGTATGAAGTAAACAGCCTTTAAGTGTCTCCTGGGACTGTGACAGATAGTCTGTGGGTGTTACTGCAACATGGTACTAGTGATTGTTCTGGCCATCCCAAACTAATCACCATCTGTGTGTATGAGCCTCTTGGGAGCTCCTGGTTGTTGGACAATCATGGTTGTTAGCATTTTTAATCAGTTTCTGTGCAGCACAGATAGAAACCGTATGCTCCAGTCTTTATTTTCCCTACTCGGGGAGAATTATTGCAGCACTAAAAAGGGGATGTGCGAGTTCCTGCTAATTTTAGAGGGTCACATTCACCTCGTGCACCCAGTCGTGGTGACATTTCCCTTGGTGTTCCCTGCCCCTGCTCTGAAGTGCTATGGTAAGAATTATGCTCTTGTTTTGCTGCTGGCAAGGTGGATTGAGCTGTGAGTCCTCGGCTCTGCCTGGCAGCCCCCCCTCTCCTCGTGGCCACGCTTCCTGCGTGGCTCAAAGGCACTGACACAAATGCAGAACATTCAGGATCACGGTTGGGGAGATGGAGTTGGGGGGTTTTATTGTCCTTCTTGGTAGTGAGAAAGAGCTGCTGAAGTAGGAAGAAGCAGAGCAGATCATTGCCTGGAGCAGGAGACTGTGTGCAGTTGAAGTTATGGGCCCTGGGAGAGTTCCCAGCTGTACTTGCCTGGCTGTTGATGCAAGAGGCACTGCAGGCAAAGATGGCTCCGGGAACGGAGGGGCAAACAGCGAGGGAAGGGATGGCTCAGATCCAGGCTCCGAGGAGCAGCGCCGATGCTAAAAAGAAAAAGCTCTTCTCTCGTTCTGTACTGAAGTGCAGCTCATCTCGACAATTAATCCTTTAAGAATTAAGATCTGGGGGCTGGCTCCGCGCTCCGCAGCCGTTTGACATCTGTGCGTGGTGGCTGGAGAGCAGAACCGGCTCTTCCCCGCCAGGCCCCGGCAGCCCGGCCCCAAAGTGCTGAGCTGTCAAACCTGGCACCAGCTCTTGTGCCCCTTGTCTCCATCTCCCGTCCCCAGCCCCAGACTCAGCTCTAAGGACTGAACAAAGGGCTGGGAGCGTGCAGAGAAGGCGCTGATAGAACACGGGAGGTGAGAGGGGAGAACAGAGGAACAGCGAGCAGGCTGAATTCCCTCCTGTTCCAAACAAGCTGGAGTACTTGTCTTAAATGAAATGTCTTTGTGTTTTCATTATCAATGTTGCCATCAGCTTCCTGGAGCTCTGCTCTCCTTTTCATTTTTAAAGGACTTGATTCAGGCTTCCTATTAATTTTCCTGGAGCCGCGAGGTGTGAGGCTGAGGGGCGAAGTGCTCCTGCTGCTCGGTTTATCGGCTGGGGCTGCTGTGTCCCTGGAGCTGTGGGACCAGGAGCAGGTTTTGAAGAAGAATTTGAATGAATAAAGCAATTTTCTGGTGCAGTCAGGTGGCCTGTTTGAGTGGAGGGTTGGTCCTTCTCTGCACTGTTTGCGTGGTGGAGTCTCATCTATTTATTCCTGTTGATGTGATCAGACAATTTGTTCTCTGGAGTTCAACTGTGGATTGTGTCAAGTCTAACGGTTTTGTGGTGGGTACCATGCCTACACCGTGGAGAGGTGCTCTGTGTCTTCCCATCCTTCCTCCTGGTGCTCATGTCTCCCTGGAAACTGTATTCTGGTGCTGGCAGACCCAATCAACAAGTAATTTCTGTTTATCTGTTGTCAAAAGGGACAGTTGTATGTGATTAGGTGTATATTGATTATCTGATTTAAACCACAAATGTTTCCCCATAAACTGTGCTGTGGCCCCAGTCTGTCTCAGAGCGCTGGTGACTCCTCCACGTGCAGCAGCGTGGGGTTCACACCGGTTTGGGACTGGTTTGTTATTGCTGTCGTCCAGCCTGGCCTCCCGAGGGGGGTGGAATTGTCAAATACTACAGAGTCCATTTAGGGTCTGAGAGCTGCTGTCAGGCAGGGACTGTCACTGCAAAAATTCTGCAGTTGCATTTACACCAACCTGTGAATTCCTTCTGCAAGGGGCAGAATACTGAGAATTCCGAGCGTTAATGGCCCAAGTGGGTTATAAGATCCATAATCACCGACGCTGTCTCTCCTCAATGCATGTGTCTTCATCTGTCAGCCTTGAGGATCATCATGGGCCTGTGTGAAATGAAAAAAAACTGTTTAACTGCTTCATATTAGCTAACATATTAGAGCCCTCCTGACATTATCGTTGTTAATTCCAACAAAACATGCTCCCGCTGCTGGTAACCCGAGCGTGCTTCCAAAGGCATCTCTGCTCAGAGAGCAGGAGGAGGTCACTCGGCGTGGGACCTGGGCTGCAAACACGCTTCTCCTGGAAACCATCAGAGCCCAGGCCTGGCAGCTCTCACAGTGCAGAGCATGGTGCATCTTCTTAGAAAATTAAAACTGATATTTGAGGAAAGTGACTCAGTCTGGCAGCTCGTTTCCTTTATTTTGGCCTTGCAGTTGGAGCAGGTTTGCCTCCACCAGAGGGGAAGAGTCAGACTGTGAGAGGGACAGACCCCAGTGGGGAAGGGCCATGTTTAAAGGTGTGAAGGGCTCTTTGGCATGGCTGGGGGAGCAGTAAATACTCATTAAATACTCAGTAAATACTCACTGCTTTGCATTCCTTTCAGATCTGCATGTCCCAGATGAGCCTCTCTGTCTTGGACAGGCCACTTGGGAAGTGCAGGCAGTAAGGACTGGTGTGTACTAGCAAAGGAAGGAGTACCCAGTTCCCAGGCAGGCACTGGAATATTGTAGAAGGTGTTAGGACAATCTTTCTGCTGTGTCCCACACGTCCCTTGCAGGACCCAGGAGACCTTTCCAGGGGTGATTCTCAGTGCCCCGTGTGGCCCACCCCCTGCCAGGGACCTTTCTTAGGGACCTGTAATTGATTTGTACAGGAGAAGTGTCTGCTCATCCCTCCCACCTCATGCACTTTTCCTGCGTGTGCTGAGCTGGGCTGGCTCTGCAGAGACCTGGAGGGTTCCTGGGGCCCTGCAGTGAAAACTCTCCTGGAGTTGGTGTGAGGGAGTGGGACCTGACCTGCCACTCTTTGGCTTTGGGGTAAATTCTGCTTTCCAAGGTCAGCCCAGGTGCAATGGTTGGTGAAACATGGAAACAACCTGCTCTGAGTGGCTGAGGGGAACCATTTAACCTGGATGGAATTTTGTTACTGATATTTTTACCTTGTCATTCCTTTCCCTAGGATTATGTTCTCAAAGGGGCAGACCTGATTTGTCTGTCAATACTGAGGCAAAATCAAAAAGACTTTTTGTCTGAATTAGGACCCATAAAGTAGGTCCAAACACAAGCAGGCATATCCAGGTTGTCTATAGCTACACATAAAAGACTGCATTTGTAGTGCTGGGTGTCAGGCCGAAATCACTCAAGGAGGAATCTGTCTACCCTGTGCTTCTTCCAATTAAGCACTGGTGGATGCTCGGCTGCGACAGGTACTGATAAATGGATGTGGCAGGATCGACTGCGAATGTTTTGGCAGCAGCCCTCCTTCAGGTAGCTATTAACTTTATTTTTTAATATGAAATTCAGGCACTAAATCCAAGGGAAAAAAAAAAAGCATACATAATGTAGGTTAATTAAAATGCCTGTAAATGAACAGGTGACAGGTGCCAAGCCCCATGACAACCACAACTGGAGAAATGAAAGTGCAACAGACTATTAGGATTCCTGTGTTAATCAGGTAATAGTAACTTGGGTAATTACAAAATCATATGAAATCTTTTTTAAATCCCAAACCTCATTTATAGCCTTTTGGAGATAAAATATAAAATGTAGAGTTTTAATCCAAAAGGACTTTCTCTTCTCTGGAGCCCTCAATCTCAGATTTCTTCCATGGCTGACACAATTAAGGGTTGGATTTTTTTTCTCTCCCCTCTCTTCAATTTTATTTTAATTAAGAAATATTAAGTTAAAAGCCACTGAAGAGTTTGAGCTTCTCTTTCTCTAGCAGGTATTTGGTAGTCACTTATGTGTCCCAAGGCCTTTTTCTGTGTATCAGGTGGAACCTGTCATGTGCATCTGTTGGCTCTTAGAGGTGGAATTTATTTTCGTGCTGAGCAGCAGCACAGGGCACGTGCGAGATGAACCTGGAACAGACTGGAAGCGGCTCTGCCTTCCCAGGAGCAAATTATTTGCAGATAAGTAAGAGGACTTCTGATTAAAATCTTTTTTCCGTGAATATGAGCCCAAGCAGTGATACAATTTCACGTCTGATATGCAAACTAAGGCAACACCCCATTGCTGCAGCCTTTCCCAGACTGAAAAGCCCATCCAGGCTTGGTTTCCGAGTAAACACATCGAACCCTCCTGAGGAGATGCCCACAGACATTCCTTCTCTGCTTCTGGAGTCTTACTGCATAACTGGGGTCTTGATCCCAAGCAGAAAGTTTAGCAGAGGCATTAAATGACTTGCCCAAGGTCATTAATACAAATACGTAGAAAAATGAAACTTTCCAGACTTGTGCTGCAATTACCAAGGCACATGCCTCTCTCTGGACCTGCCAAAGAAGTAAAAAATAAATATAAAAAATTGTCTGTAATTCGGGCTTCTCAGCCTTTGCTGAGAACCTGCACCAGGGTTCACTCTGTGAAGGACCTTGGAGGCTGATTCAGACTCTGGCATATAAAGATTTTTCTTGGATTTTTTTTTTCTTAAATCCAGATATCAAAAATGAAAAACATTGGTTTTCATCCTTGTCCCTGCAATAGAATTTATTACCCCTGGGCTATAGACAGCCAGACAAATAGAAACAGATTTCTTTCTTTCTTTCTTTGACTTGGAAGATGAGAACGTGTTTTGTACATTCCTACATTGCAGCCAAAATAAAGGTCTTTATCTTCAAGGAAATCAGTGGTTTGGTTCTTGGTAATACCCCACTAACCCAGACACTGACAAATTTCCCAGCTTTCCCCACCATACCAGGAACATGATGACATTCAACTCCCATCAAGAGGAACAAGGGGACCTTCCCTCCCTTCCCCTTTTCTGATCAGCACTGTTTATGAATTAAACAAAGAAAAGGATGGAGCTTTATTTCAGGAAGCTTTTGGACCACAAGTTGTGTAGTTGTGTTTTGGATTAAAGGTCAGGACGGGAAATCTGCCAAGGTTTCCCCTCCCCACTGCTACTAATTGTCACTGCTCCAGTGGGGAAAAAATAAATAATACTGGATTAAGGGAAAAAAATAAACCCAGTAAGAATAATAAGGAGAAAACGGAAATCAGGCTTCATCCAGTGCTTGAGATATGCCCTGCATAGAGGCTATTGAATTCTGCCCACCTCTGTGCCAGCCTCCCCTGGGCATGGGGGACAGTGCTTATTTGTTTGGGGGTTTTTCCCTCCCTCCCACCCTCTGCCTCCTTCAGTGTTTTTATTCAGGCACAGCAGGCACCAAAGTGAACACTGACAAGCTCTGGCACACTTAAAAAAAAATAAATAAAAGAGGAAAAAATAAAAAAGGAGAAAAAAATTGCTGCCCCTCTCCCCAAGCCGTCCATTCTGTCGCCAGAGCCCTGCATTTTGCAACATAAAAGCATAATCAAAAGAAATCACGCTTGGACTCAGTCAGGGACAGGGCAGAATAGTCCATTTAGCTTTATGCTAAAAAAGAAAATAATTGGACCAAAATTTGTTTGAAATAGGAGCAGGAAACAGTTTGTTTGCAATCTATTTCCTCTGGAAAACAGCAAACCCTATTAAACCCTCTTTGGGAGCTATTTATTTTGGAAACAAGTTCAACATTCTGCAGGCAGCACACGCAGGCAGAAAAAGTTGTAGTGGAGTGTAATCTTTGGAGGAAATGTCCATGTTTATCTACACCGTAGTTCCAACCAGCTCCCAGAAAAACAAGCTTTCCACAGCTTTAGTGCTGGGCTTGGCTGCTTGTAGCCCACAGCCCCAGAGTGATAAGCCCTGTAAGAGGTACAGCTGGGAGGCAGGAAAACCAGCAGAGCCAAAGGGTTCTTCTGCTCTTCTCCAAAGGGACGTTCCCTCTGTGTCTGCTCTCCTGCTCTTCTCCCATCACCACCCTGCAAACCCCAAACCTCATCATACCACGGTGTTCTCATTCCTGGGGGTTTTCCCCTGTGACGTCCACACGTGTGCCAGAACCAGGGAGAGACACCGGGCATCTGGGCACGGCAGAGACACCAACACTCCCAGGCTGTGGAGGCTGCTACTGGTGGCTTTTACCTCTCTTTTTCATGGTCAAAACACAGTAGAATCCTCGAGTGAACAGTTGTAATGAATAATTTCCAGCTGGCACGTTGTGATTGAGTGATTTGGGGGAGTATTTGAAGGGTGAGATGCACCAGTTCAAACCTTGCTGCTGATTCACGGTGGGACAGGACCTCCCAGCAAATCCTCTGATCTTCCTAACACCACTGTTTGTGCTGGACACAGAGAAATTCCTCACTGGACTTTGGTGTTTCTTCATGTAGGAGGGTTAAATCAATACTCCTCAGTGCTGGCCTCAAATTCATCCTTTGTGTTGCGATTCCAGGTAACCCAAGGTACCTGTCAGTTTGGCTCCATGTCTGGTGCCAGCTGGGCTTGTTTTCCCCGGACAGGGTTGGGCTCCAAGGCCTTTTCCAGCTCTGGGCATCCCATTTTCCCAGAGGCTGTAACAGCCACAGCCTTGCACAGCCTTACGTGTCCTTTGTGTCCCCACGCCTGGGACATGCAGGGACTTCTGCTGCTGCCTCTGCAGGTGCTGGGAGGTGTGGGGGTGTATCCTACACCCGAGGCAGCGAGAAGGCCTCTGCCAGGCCCTGCCACTTCCCCAGAGCTGAGCTTTTCCTCCAAGCTGGAACCACGTCCTCTCCAGTTTTGTCTTATCTGTCATGATAAGATTAACCCAGTTATGCAGGTATTTGCATTCCTCTGAGCCACCTACTCCTGTCCCCACTTCCCCTCATCTCCTTCCTTCTCTACATTAATTTCTCTTTATGTTTAACCTTTAGATTTTGGAGAAAGGAGTGTAATGGCTCTCAGCAGGATATCATCTGATTTCTCCTCACAACAGAGGGTCTTAAGTTTCCCCACAAAGTGGCTGTGATTTATGAGCTGTTTCTCACTTAGGGGTTAAGTGTTATCTCTCAGCCCAAATATCCTGTATTAGCAATAGAGCTGATTACCACTGTTTGTATCAGTCATTGGGATCCTTAAATAAAATGGAGAGCAGCTTGTTGGAAATCCTCATTTCATTGAAAAGCATGGTTTAACTTTAATAGGGTTTGCATATATATCGTAAATCAGCTTGGAAAAAGGAGGGCATATTTTTTTTTTATCCATCTGATTGTTTTACACATTTCAACAGTGTGTAAAAACACAGCCTGTCATTGTTAATTTTAACCAAAGGGAATTACTTCTCAAAAGGCTGCAGTCGTGCTTAAATGGAAAAGGTGATCAGTAGTGTAAATTTGGAGCTGATTAAACGCTGTCAGCTCAGATTCCTTATGCAAAAGAGATACAGGGATTAGGCTGGTTGCTTTCACCACCTAGGTAACTGGAGTGCTTAAGCACAGCTAATGCAGGAACTTCTGCAACACTGGGTTTGTGTGTTAGCACAGGGCAAACCTGGATCCTGCAGTCCATGGATTGAGCTGATCCCCCTTTCCCGTCCAACACAAATTGGGTCTGTCCTACTCCCCTGAGACTGGGATGGCAGTAACAAACTTTCTAGGCTTTGCTCCCTTAGGGAGCGTGGCGTCTTCCCAAAGTGCAAGGTGGGTTTTGTAGGAGTTTGGAACGCACTGTTCTTCCTGTTAGAAAGAGTGTTTCTCTCTTCTGGTAGAGTCCTGGGGACACAAGTGGAAGTTACCAGGCAGGACCATTCCTGATTCCTCTGTTACCTCACCTGCAGAGTTGCCACAGCTTTCAGCCTTTCTATGGATGAGCACTTCTGCCTCCCCCAAGGGTAAGGAAGGGACAGCAGCAGCATTGCGGAGTGCAGGAAAGGGACCTGGTCTCTGTCTCATGAGCAGTTCAGAGAATCCTTGAATGGTTTGGGTTAGAAGGGACCTTATAAAGATCATCCAGTTCCACCTCCCTGCGATGGGCAGCGACACCTTCCACTAGACCAGGGTGCCAGCTGGGTTTGAATCCTTCTTTCTGGTCAGAGTAGGGTGGAATTTGCAACCTCAGGCAAGTGAGTTGTTCAAACACTTCTTCTCCCACTGTTAGGGTCAGCCTCACTGTCACCTGTGGCCAGTGATCACCTCCCTCTCTGGGCTGGACACGATGAGGTCGGCAGAGGTTTAATCACATGGAAATGACACACATGGTATTTTAAGGATTTATTTAACATCAGATCCCGAAAAGCTTTGGGGCACTACACTGGGCCATAATGCCTGGTGATTCTTTACAGACATCACAGTCCTCACGGACAGACAGAGGTCTGTGCTTGCTGCAAGGAGTGTTCATGCCATGGGGAGGGAATTGGATTGCCTTGGGGTTGTACAGTGCTGGATATGCTGGACAGAACTGCAAAATGATCCTGCAAATCTGACCCCACGCAGAGAGCTCCACGGTGAGGTCTGTGTTGTTCCCAGGCAGCTGCAGGGAGAAGGTGGTGAGAGAACAGCATCACAAGTCTTAGAGAGAATGACCAGAAGAGAAAGGTGCCCTACATTTTCCAGTACTGCAGTGTGTACAGAAGTATTTCGTAGATTTACTGCAGCTTATTCATAATTTAAATTTTAAATAATACACTATTTTTGCAACGCTGTGGACCATAGATTTCACATCCTCACATGTGATCAAGCCAGCAGTGTGATAAGGGAATATGGGCAGAGGTCTAGTTCCTGAGATCCAAATCCCTCCTGATTAAAAGCCTTCTGTGGTTACTTTGGTGGTTTCCTCACAGCACTCAGCAGTTAACTAAAGACAAGAATTTCACCCTGGGTTTGTTTGGTTTTTTTTTTTCCTGGGCACATATTGTCAGATACGGGCAAGTTGATAGGCTTTTATTTCGTGCATAACCAAAGAAGTAGCAGCAGTATGAAGGGAGCTGGGGTACAGCTGATATCTAGAGTAGAACTTACTTTAATTGAAAAGCAGTTCTAGTCAATTTTTTTTTCCTTCTCTTCTTATAAGAAGGGGGGAGAAAGAATTGTTTTCAAGCATTATTAAGCTTTTTTTTTTTTCCTCCCAGAAGCTAAGAAAGCCATCTGTGAAAACCTGTTTGCATGTTTGTTTTCTACAATAAAATGCAAAATACTTCTTCCTGTTAGCGGATTATGCCATATGTCACTCCCTGTAACAAAACCAGCATGTTTATTAATGAACCCAATCAGAGGCAAGGATTTAGAAAGATTTAAAGGAACTGAATTTTTAGTTCAATATCGTAGTGTAGAAAAACTTCTGGTCTGTTGTTCATGTTGTACTTGGAAAACTCAGGCTTTGTTTCTTGTATGAATTTGCTAAATTGGCAATGGAAAGAGAGCAGGAGGAAACTCTCTGGGAAAAGAAATCACACTGCGATCCCTGCGTTCTGCATGCGTGAACCCCCAGCTGATTGTGATCAGCAGTTTATATGTGATTAATATTTAATTTGATTGGTATAGTTTTTTCTCCAGATAAGCTAATTAAGTAACTTGATGGAAAGGACACCCTTGTGCATTAATGTAGCAGCGTTTTGGTTTCTGTAGGGCAGGCTAAACCTTCCTGAGTTACAGATGAGATGGAGTCAGCTTTCCTCAGCTGTGTAGTGGAGATAGCTGAACTCCATGGCTTTGGCTGTCTCTCCCCAGACTGCCTGAGAGTTGGGCTCACACGATTGCTGCTGTGCTGGGGACTATTTCATACATGATAAGGGTTGTTGTGATAGAAGGAAAGGTAACCAGAGATCTTCTCTTTGCCCCTTCACATGGCAGGAGACTGGTTCTGGTTACATTCCTGGGAGCTTTTGACTTCTCAAATAGACAAGGTCTCTTATCAAAAGGGTTCAAAGCTCAGGCCTCAGCACACCAATCAATACCTGCTTTATCTTTAAACTCTAATACTGCCCTCACTGATTTAGATCTTCTCGTTGTAGAGCTCAGCTCAGGCTGATAATGCTGCTGGGAGGGAGATGGAGCATTTCAGCTCAGGCTGGGATTTCTCGTGTTGTTCCACCCAGGACTGGGCAGCATTCACCAACTGGGATTTTAGGTTGCTGTGTGAGGATGTTTTACCCCTTCTTCTAAGTTCACAGTGAATTTACAATGCTTTTTATATGTGTTTTTTGGAATATTCCATCACCTTCCAAAACCCTAAAATAAGCAGTAACAGCCTGATTTTTCACGTGTGCTTCCAGGGTAACCACAGGCAAATGGTGAATGCCAGGTCTGTTCTCTGGCAGCAGAACACTGCTGGAAATGGATCCACTGGTTCCATAGGCAGAATACATTTCTCAGTGCTGAAGTTCTTGCACTGAGACCTGGATGGCCACTTATGAGGGGGATAATTGAGTTAGCATCTTCAAAATTCATATCTTAAGGCAGGAAAAGGTGTTCATTAGCTGGGTACATGTATTTACTAATGCAATCATGAAACAGCTTCCTAAGTGTACTTTGTGAAGACCAGAGGAAAGAAATTCCTCTTAACATTCCTCCAACTTTCTTGCATCTAATGAAAGGCTCCGTAATTTAGTGCCTTTCTCAAAAGCATAATTCATCATGGAAGAAAACTGAAAAATAAAAGTGACCTTTTTGAAAGGTCAGTTCATGTTTATGCGTCAGAAACGGTCATGAGTACAGGTTTGGAGCAAGACAAGGCTGTCCTAAAATAGCATTCCATTAATCGTTTAATCAGCCCATGCTTGTTACAGATTTGACATATTCTGTAGACAAATCAGGTCAGAGGTAACAAGTGATTCAAAGAAACAGATAAAAACCCTACTGAACTGTGGAAAACATTCTTCTTACAAGAAAAAATCTGAAACCGAAGCAAACTCCTTCCTTCTGGAAAATTTATAACCTGACGAGCTTTCACAGGCACCCTAAAGGCCCAAGATTCCTGGATTCCCACCCATCTGCTTAAGATTCCCCAAGAAATATATCAACGTTTATTTTGCTGCCTTAATTCTCCTTTTTTTCCTTTGCTAGCATGTGCCTGTTGTGGAAGTGATCTTTGCTCCCTGGTTGCCTGCAGGACTTCAGTCAGGGCCTGTGTCCCACCCCAGAAATGCTCCCTCAGGGAAGGGCCCTGGGGGCTGTGGCAGCCTCCCTGCACCCAGCAGGAACAGGTTAAAACGCTGTACCACAGCCTCTCTGGAGCATCCTCCTCTCTTTGGGAGCAGGAATAGAATGCAGGGGCTGGATGTAGGCCAGAGCAGGATCAGAGGGGCTGCCTGGGCTGTTGCACACTCCATGTTGACATCGTGATTTCAGGAGACAAGCCCTGAGGACAGTGTGGGTTACAGAGATCTGAGAGGAGGAATGGTCAGGTAGGATTTTATTCATGCATTGTCTCCAGCAGTAGGGAAGTGCCCACGTCTCTGCTCTCTGCCTAAATGCCCACCAGCTGATCTCTCTCCCCTGCGCGCCAGCCCTGGCCGCGCTCTCCCCTCTCAGCTTTGCCTCCAAATGCTTCTGCTGCACCCCCGCGATTTCTGTTCCAGGCACCTGAACTTTGTCAACTCTCCCGTTCAGGTTCCCAAATGAGAAATGAGCTGGCAGCCCGAGGTGCAGCCGAGGAGCAGGCGATTCCTAAGGGCTGCTGTTGAAATGGGGAACGTGCACAGTCATTTCTCTTGACCATCAGCGCTGAGTGATGGTGGCACAGCGCAGGAAGCCTTTTGCATCCCGTGCATGGCAAAGCAGTGTTGTTATTCTGGCTGCATAGCTTGGCTTGTTATTGAGCACATGCTTTGCAGATTAGCCTGTTTGTATAGCCAATCGAACATGTGCTCCATTAAAAATTAAAACATCCTGTTTTAAGGATGGAGCAGGAGACATCAGCTGCCACTGTGTAGCAGACATGGAAAGCCCCCAGAGCCCATTACCATAGGTTACAGCAAATGTTAATCAGTGCCAATGCAGTTAAATAATGCAGTTCGTGCAGATGGCAGCTACTACATCTACTCACAGATGTGTCCTCGAGTCCCTGAGGTTGCTGTATCACAGGAGTTGTCGGGAACAGTCAGATCCGATGCTGACTGTAGGTATCACCTTTGTGTTTATGCCACGGATACCAGCCAGAGGAAAGGCAGCCATGCCTGGGACTGAGGAACGAGGTCAGAAACACACCAGAGGGTAGCATGAGGCTGGACATGAACTCAAATAAAACAATAAGGAAATCTGTGCCCTTCACAAGCTGGGTTATTTTTTTTGCCAGGCATGTTTCCCTTCTGCACATACAAATCAGTGTCTTACCATCTAAGGCCTCGATCCACAGCTCAGCTTTTGAACTGGGGATATTTGTGATCACTGAATATCAGTACAGCCACTCCATGTGTACAGGAGGGCAGAGAAAAGGTTCTCAGCCTGCACCAGGTAGACTTTACTTGGGATTTTTGAATCCTTCCCCATCTCTGCAGAACCGATTCTGCAGCTGGAGCCCTGTTCACAGCAGTCTCTAGGTCACATATAGTACAGGTGTTCACTGCCAGCTTGCCATATTGTCCTACCTCAGGAGGAGTAATTTATTTACCTTTTCAGCTGTTTATGCTTAGGATGTGTGTTTATGAAAAGGAGTGTGCAAATCTATATGACATGCAAGAGTTTGCAGATGAAAGTTGTGCTATAAGTATAAATATTGTTTCTAAGATGTGTCATGCTGTTCAGTATGTACTAAGAGGAAAAAACATTGCAAGTCAAGAAGCTAAAAAGCATTTCTTTTTCTTTTTTCACATCTTAGGGCACCCTTCATCATCTATTTGTATTTCAGGTCTGTGTCACTGGTGAATGTTCTTTATTCCAAATCTGGGGATTTCCTTCTAAAAGCCTTGTCTCCTTTTTTAAAAAAATGTTCTGTCTGTGTATATTGTGTTCTGGTGGAGTAGCTTGAAAAATGAAAAAATGTAATCAGTTAAATACTTGGCTCTTTCTCAGCTTTTGCTTAATTCACTGAGGACATGATCATTAGAGATCAGTGTTCTAAAGCACGTAGATCCAAAGTTTCCTCATTTCCTGGTGACTGCACCGTTACTCTGAGTGCAAGTGTCATGTCTACAACACCCAGCGTTTGTTGCTCTTTGTTGCAATGGCTCCATTTGTGTTTTCTGTGGAAGATGAGCTCCAAACCAGCCATCTGCAGGGAGCCTCAGTGGAGACATTTGCTTGTTACAACTGTGATTTCTTGAACCTGCCATAAGACTGTCACACGCCACCCATCCCATCCTACTGGATGGCACACCACGCCTGCATCCCATCACTTGCAAAGAGCTATTGGCAGGGTTGGGAATTGCACAAGTGCAAGGAGGTTGGTAGAGAGATCTGAGAGCATAATACATTTTGGTTATTTAAATTTAGTTCTCAAGGCTATAAAATGGGACTTGAGACTCAGGGGACTCATTTTTTCCTCAGCAGTTTCATCTTTTAACCATTAATTGTCAGCTAGGCAGTGTGGGATGAGCGTTCTGCTGTGACCATGCTTCTGTCAATTAATAATGGAACATATCCAAAGTTTATCTGTAGCAATCATTCATACCATCTGGCAATACAAATTAGATGATTTTGAAGGCAGTCTACAAACAGGCATGTTGTTCTAGGGACTGCCATAATTATATCTATCAAATAGAGAGGGGAAAAAATGTATTTAATGCATTTTTAAATAGCATATTGAGATCAATATCCCCTGAGAGTGAGCTGGTTCCCAGAGAACAGGGGCAGCAGCAGATTTTTGTAGCCTTCCAGTGCGTGTGTGTCAGCAACGCTCCCAATGAGAACCAGCCATTTTGGGGAATGAGCAGGGGATTATTTTTCTTGCCCATTCTGGCCCTGGCCTCATTCCCAAGCCTGACAACAGCAGTGCCAATTAGTGACAGACTGGGGACTGGCCGGAGATGACAACGAAGCACTCACAGGACAGACAGAAATGTTTTAAATGAGCTGCCGGATCAAAGGGAAGGGAAGGAGCCGTTCGGGCAGCAGGCAGCAGTCCCACGTTACTCTGCAGTGTTCGCGGCCGGCCTGGTGCCGTGGAGCTCCGGGCCTGGCCCTCCCTCCCCCACACGCACGGCTGCGATGGAGCCACGCTTGGTTTTCCTACAATCATGGGGTGTCCTGGGCTGGAAGGGACCACAGGAATATTGAGGCCCGCTGCTGGCCGCTGTGTTCTGCCCAGGCAGAGCTGGCAGGGCAGTCCCGTGGCCGTGGCTGCCCTCGGCGCGTGCCGCCCTCACGGGGCTGCGGCAGCAGCTCGGGCTCCTTCCCTGCCCCGCGCAGGGCCGAGCCCCCCATGGCTCCGAACGCCCCGGGGTGGATTGCTGCTGTGGGGATGGCTTTTACAGCCCCTTCCCCAAAACTGCCTCTGCGTGGGGAGTCCAAGCACAGATGTGTCTGCAGCTCCCGGCTCGGGCCGTGCCTGTCCCTCAGGAGGCCTCTCCCTCGCAGAGGGACGGTGGCTGGTGTCCCCTCCGAGCAGTGGCCACAGGTGACCCTGCCCTGGGCCTGGCTCAGCCGAATCGCCTGGAGCTGCCGGACTCACCCGGCCTGGTCTCTCCGTCTCGTTGCCACTCCATCAGATGTAACATCAAAGACCTGGAAAGGAAAGAAATGTGAAATATAGTTTATTCTCATAATTATAGATGAGGAGTTGTAACTGCATCTGTGCACTTCTCAGTAAAGCAGCTGTTCTGCCCTTAGAAGGATATTTATAGACTATTGAAGGTAAACAATCCTGGCTTATTTCATATTGCAACTACATTTGCACTGAGTTTAGCTGCAATTTGATAAAACAAGCTGCTGACATGTCAGCTTTACTGATACAAGACAGTTTTTCCTTGCTATTTCTGCTAAATAATCTCTGCCTAGTTTTCAGATGAACTGTTTTGATATTAGTAAGTTCTTTTGAGTTTCAGTTGAGGAGTGAATTGGTATAATGTGCAAACCCATCCTCAATCTCTGAGTCATCAGCTTACAGCCTCCCTCATACAGTTCGAGGTGACTATTTGATTTTGGGTTTTTTTTCCTCTCTCAGTATTTATTCCCTGCCAATTTTCAATGCTCTGTAAATGGTTCAAGATCAGAATTTTGCTATGTGTGATGAATTTCAGTGTTTAAAGCTCATAGGGCATTTGCAGCAGTTTAGTCAGTAGTAGATGAGTTATCCCAGTCTTTCATTGGTGTTTTGCTGCTGTTCTCCCAAGTGTGTGGTTGACTATGATGGCATTTAGCTGGCAGACCAGCCTGTGTCACAGTTATCACTGCACATATAAAGTAATCTTTAGGTCCACTTTAAAATTAATTTTAGTGCTTCTTACCTGATGTGAACTGAGAGCAATATTTCCGAAGCAATTTTTTTTTTACCTGATGAAAACCTATGGCAATTGGAAATTTATCTTGGATTCAACAGACACAATGGCTGAAGAAGTATAAACTGGAGACAATGCAGTGGGTGAGTGCAGGAATGAGTAAAACTGCTCAGGAGCTGCTGTTGCTGCCTAGTTTAATCTCAGGAAAAGGTTCTTCCCCCAGAGGGTGCTGGGCACTGCCCAGGCTCCCCAGGGAATGGGCACGGCCCCGAGGCTGCCAGAGCTCCAGGAGCGTTTGGGCAGCGCTGCCAGGGATGCCCAGGGTGGGGTTGTTGGGGGGTCTGTGCAGGGCCAGGAGCTGGGCTGGATGATCCTGGGGGTCCCTTCCAGTCAGGATATTCTGTGGCTCTGTGCAGCTGTGATTCTGTGCTGCTGTGAATCTGTGGCTCTGTGGTTCTATGATTCTGTGACTCTGTGATTCTGTGGCTCTGTGGCTCTGTGCCGCCGTGCTGGGTGAGATGTGCTGAGCTGTGGCTGCAGCCCTGCCCCAGCGAGCTGCCGAGCCCGGCGCTGACCCGGAGCAGCCTCTCTCCGGTGAGAAAGCTGCAGTATCCATGGCAAAGGTATTTTAGAAAAACCTGGGAACAAAGCAGCTGAACAGATTTAACTTCTCTCCCTCTACAACGTGCAGGTGCCTGTTCTATTTAGGGCCCTGATCCAGTATCACTGAAGTCAATTATAACCTCTTTGCTGGTTTCCGTCAGCCACGAATCGAGCGCTAAAATCGTATGAAACGTTCATTGTTGTGTGCTCAGCCTCATTTCTGAGGAGGTGGAGTCGCTCCATGATTCTACATATGAGTGGTAAATGCCTCCTATGTCTCCACTGGTGTCAGCCTTCACGCCTTGCCATGTGTTTTACAACCAGTAACAAAAGCAGGCTGGAAATGGGCCCTATATTAGGCTTGTTGGTGCTGATGTTCATCACATGGCTTTTGGGAGGGGCTTTCATGGCATTTTGGAGTCGGGGATTTAACGGGAAACCAAACTGGTGTTGTGAAAAGCAATCCCTTCCCTTGGTTCCCCTTAAGCAGAGTAGTTAGTCTGCATCTGTTTCTGCTCCCTATTTCCTCAAAAAAAAAAAAATCAGTAATTTCAGTTTGCCAGTAGCACTTCTGCAGCCCTGAAAGTGTGATATTAAGCAACTTAATTTTATTAAGTCAAGCCTCATGTGACCTAGCTTGCTGCTAAGAAAAGCCAGTAGTAATAATTCCGAGATGTCACTGCAAAGCTCAGGTTTTTTTAAAAAAATTCTTTTTCCTTCAATTAGTTTAAAAATAAAAGCACGTACTTATGTAATATATGATATATAAACACTTATATCTGGGTGTACATGTCTGGATGCATTTTCTACACAAACTTGTATTTATTTATTTTAAATGGATTTTTTAAAAAATTATTTTATATATGTATGCAAATGCAGTCTTTACATGGGTGGACACTGGAACATGCAGTGCCAGGAGCCTGTAGTGTACTAGTTAGTGGTTTAAATTCACATCTCAAAACAAACTCCCTGTTACAGCATGGAACCTCCCAGGTGTGTGTCTGAGTCCAGGTGGACTCAGTGAAAATGCCTTTTTGAACAGGGGTCACCAAAAGAGGAGCTTCACAAGTGACACATCTACCTGAAGAACATAGAATGCTCTCCTGTGTGTTTTAAGCACCATTTACTAGCTTTAAGATACAATCAAATAACAAAAAACTCTTTCTCCTGGTAGAAAGGCTGGTTCTCATATAATCTGTATTAGAGAGTTTTGGAATTTAATTAAAAACTGGTCAAAACTTGGACAAGGATTTCAGGGTTTTGCTCTTCATTTGAATGTACACAGCCGAAGCATACATTCAAAAATTACATTGCACTGGGAATTCACAGCTACAAGGTGACTTGTCAGGGATGATGGATTCCTTAAAATCCCTCCTATTCTTTCATCAGCAAAATAGCTCTTAAGTTTTTAAGGTATTCATCTGCTCTGTGCCTGGCACTGCTGTGCTAATAGGTGCAAAGGTTTAACTGTTTTCCACTCTTTAAGCATCGCTGTCTTATCTTCAGAGCTAACTCGTGTGTCTGAAGTCCTGGAAAGCAGGTGATTGATCAAGGAATTTAGGAAACAGCTCCCTTGATAAAGCCAGGGAGGATATTTCCTAAGAGGGGCAGTGGGAGTGAGGAAAGCATGAAACTTATTTAACAAGCAAGGCTTGGGTTGGGTAATCTGCATAATACATCCAGTGGCATTAAGTCTGTCATCTCTGCATTGCACCCCTGGTTCAGGTTCTGCACGAGCTGTCTTTCACTGTCGGTTCTAATAAAGAGCCGTGGTCAGCTCCAATTCCCTGGGAGCACAGAGTTATGTTTTGTGAACTACATGTGCCTGAGGCCTCTCATGCATGATTTAAACTGCTTTGTAAATGTCAATAGGTGGAAAAGCATTAGATCCCTTGTAGATTTCTCCAAATCCTCAAAGATGCGTACACCATGTATAAACCATGCTACAGTTTCAAGGCCACTGCAATCTCTACACTCGCCTAACTGGGGGTTTAAGGTATTGCCAGGAGCGAGATATCGGTGTATACATGATTTGATCCAGCCGGCCAATGAGACCCTTTATTAAGAAAACCTTTGCTCCCATGGAAAGTCCCTTGTGATATTAAGTGGGCACACAGCATAAATGTTGAATGTCCTTCAAACTTTGTTGCTTTATGCTGTCTTTAAAAAAAAAATACAACAAAATGCATCTCTGCTTTGTCTGTGGGGCCTGCCTCTAAATGGAGGACACGGGGAAGCTCACATTTCCCTGCACCTTGGGGCAGAGGTGGAAATAGGACTTTGTAGGTTATGAAAGAGGTCAGCTTTTAATTAGGAGTGTGCTGTCTGTTGGCCGAAGCCACTGAGTATCTGAAATAAATAAGAATCTGTTGCTAATGAGAAACGGTGGGGTCTCGGATGGCTCTGGGGACTGGCAATGTAGGTCAGTGGTTTGCAGCCGTCACCATCTGACGCCGTCCTGACCTGCGTGGAAGGAGCCCACTGGGGGCCGGCCCCGTTCCCAGCAGGGCCCAGCAGAGCTCAGGACAGGCCTGGCAGAGACTGAGCTTTGCCAGGACTCTGGGGGCAGGACTGGCTGCCCAGCCCAGGCACAGCTCCTGCAGCTCAGGCTCGGCGCATGCTGGGGACAGGGGGAGGACACTGCTGGATTCGCTGACACGAGGAGGGGGCAGCTGCCAGGGTTGTCACTGAGGACCATCTCATCAGTGCTAAATTAGCTGAGAAAAACACACTGATAGAAGAATTCAGCTCTTAGTGAAATCCATCATTGTGGCCAAGGGTGAGCATGACACTTGGGTACCAGTAAATCGCTATTTTGAAACTTATGGGCTGGAAAGATGTTGATTTGTTCTTCAGTTTAGGGAATAAATATCATCTCCATCCTATTTTCAAATTCATGGGGAAAAGATCCATGCCCAGCTTTAAATGACAGAGGCCTCACCTCTGGCTCAGAAGTCCTTGAGCTGCAGGAAGTGTGTGGAGACAGGGATGAGTGTGTGCTCATCCCTGGGTGTGCTGCTGGTGTCTCTGCAGGAGACAGAGAATTGAGCTGGTTGCCTTCTTGTGTCACCAGTTTGCCTGACTCACCTGAGCTGCTTTTTAAGTGGACAGTCACATTTATGTACCTTGAGTTGTCTAGGGTGGGCTTTTTCTCTTTTCGTAGCAATATAAAAATCTATTATTTGTGTCCAGTTCTTTATGTTCAATCAGTCATCCTTTATTTTCAATGTAAAATGTTAATCTATGTAGTTTGATCCATGCTTTGTGCTTTCAGTTGTTCTTGCTGTTGTATGATGGCAGCCTGTCTTTTCCTGGAGGGGGAACACAACAGCTCAAGCCACCCTCAGCCTGTGGAGTCAGTCATGGTAAAGGCTGGAGCCAGGTGCTGGGGGCCAGGCAAGACTCCAGCTGGCACTACCCAGGTTAGGCAAAAGATCAAGCATGGTCCTGTTTCTCCTTGCTGGTTGTCGGTGGTCAAAAAGCTGCATCTCATCACGAGAAGCTGAGTAAGGCTGAGAGAGCAGCAGATGCCCCCTCCCAATTGCAGACTGCAACAAAATAACTGCTTTTATCTCCTGGTTTCTACTGCAAAAGGGACCCAGGACTCCTCATGTTATTTGAAACCTTTCTGGACCTGTTTTGCCTGCAGAAGCCTCTGGTATTACCTGACAGTTCAGCAATGGTGTGGAATCTCCCACGTTATTCTCACCATCCTCGTTTCCTATGGCCTTGGCTTGTGATCCCACTCTCCATTGCTCTCTACTCATCTCTGGGCTGTGTTTCCAAAGCTGTTTACGATTTTTCAGATATTCTATTTGTATCAGCAGGAACTTCTCAGAGTGCTGAATGGCTCCTCAGAGAGCTGATGCATTCTGCAGAGTGCTGACAGGTCTTTTGTAGCTCCTTGCCATGCAGTAACCCAGCTTTGCCATCACCATGGCCTCTGGAAGCCACAGCTCCATCATGCCTGCCCTTCAGGTCCTTTCAAAGCTCATCCATTCTGGCTGAAAGCTTGGTTCTCACGTATGATAGGTATCAAATGGAGAGGCTCTCACTTTATCACAGGATCTGTTTGGGTGCTGGGATTCCCAGGAAACTGCTGGCTTTCCCCCTGCCTTCTGCACAGAGGTGGCTTTGGTCTCAGGTGACTTTTTGCTGTGGTGCTTTCAGCATCTCAAGGACTGAGAACTTAATGTCTTATTTCCCTGTGCAAACACAGGCAGTGCTGTTGCCAGGACAGTGACTCCCCTGCCCACAGAGCTCCCCGTGCCCGTCCCTTTCATCATCGGGCAGTGCTTCTGATCTCGCAGGGACTGTGTTCCACTGCTTTCAGAGACTAAACATTGCATTTGCTGCTCAATATTGGTTATCCTTCAGTGGCTCATGGAGACAAGTAAAACTGCTATTTATAGATTTACTTTCTGTCTCTCTAGTTCAGTGCAGCGAGTCCTGACACACTGTCCCAGTAATCTGATCAGCCATGCTGCTTTTAAATGCAGGGCTGGGCCTTGGCCTCTGTCGGGAGGTGACAGCTGTCAGATACAGATAGTAGGCTACAGATCCTGGCTGCTAAAACCCACTCATTCATTCCTGTTACAGATCATTGCCCACAGCTTGAAACCATGCTTTACAGTCCGCCGATTAGCTGGCAAGAGATCTACATACTGTATTAGCAAGGTCAGCCAGGGAGATAAAGGCTAAAACCTCAGCCCAGCTGAACTATTTTTAAGCTGATAGCCACATGCACTGGCTGCTGGTTTGTTTTCTTCCCTGCCCCGTTATATCACACCAGGACAATTAGGGAAAAAAAAAACCAGTAAAGGAGACACAGTCTTGTAGGTTGTCCTTCTCTGTCGCTCAGCCCAGCAGTGGTAGGACATGGATCTGTTGGAGATGTCACACACTCAGCTGCCTGCTTGTGCTCGGAGACCTCATGGAATTCTATGTTCCTTCTTGTTTCTTAAAGCAGGGCAGTTGTTTCTTCTGCAGGACACCATGATGAAGTTCAGTTTCAAGCAACCAGCGCTCAGCTTGTTGGAGGATCTTTGTGAGTTATTCAAGACTGTGCACGAGTTCACTTGGATTCCCAGAGAGAGAAATAGGTTGTCTCGTGTCTGTGTTATTTCCAAATGTACCTGCTGTCAAGGCAGGAAGAGTGTTTGGGTTTAAATATGGATATTTTGCTTTGGGTCATTTCTAAGTTAGGAGACCTGAGATGCAGATATGAGGATTTGGAAAGCGAATTTTTTATCTTCCAAGGAGATGGACAAAGAAAGAGTTACTGAACACCATGAATATTATGTCGCCTTCCTGCTTTTTTTACCAAATAGAAGACTCATGGAATCCCAGAATGGTTTGGGTTGGAAGGGACCTTGCAAACCATCTCATTTACATTTATTTTTAGTGCATCTATTGGAAAAAATGGTAGGTTTGGATTCAAAGATGATGTGGACAAAGTATTGGC
>VWZW01007919.1:189808-225793 GCA_013397115.1 Edolisoma coerulescens
GCTTTCTTTTTAGGGAGTATATGATAAGATGCCTAAAAAACAAGCAAACCAATCTGGTCCGTGTTTTCTGCCAAGAATCTTTCAGTGCCCCATAATCTGTGATCCTGAGCCCAGCAACGGTGGGATCAGGAAATGTGGTTTGCATCGAGTTCCTCGTGCCTGACTGAGCCCAACCTAGGAATTAGATGTCAATTGTAATTGCCCTTGTCTGTGTGATTTGGCAATTGATAGCAACAAGAAAACCAGAAAAGAACCTAATAAATACACCCACATCTCTGCTACTCTTGATAAAGTTTGAGTCATAACTGGACCTCTGATAAAGTATTAGAATAACAGACGCTTGAACAAAAACATGATTTTTTTTTTCTCCTTGGGATCTTGTCCTGCGATGCTACATTTGGTTTTCACAATTAGGTAACTTGGCAGCCCTGAGAACATTTACTGCTGCTGTGGTGATTATCAGGAGATTCAGGTGCTTGAAAAGTAGGGTGGACATCTTGTGGACAATTCAACAATTATTTTTAAAGCTCTACTAATGCAACTGAGACACCGAGCTGCCTTCTTGGCATCTGCTGTTGAGTGCACTGTCCATTAGATATACAAGAGATGGGGCCGGGGAGAGTTTCAAATTCAACAGCCCAGGTATCAATTAAAGTTGGGTTATTTTCATATGTCACCGTTCTGACCCTTTAAACAGAGCAGCTATAGTGGAATCAGGATGTCTCTCTGACCCTATACTATGCAAATGCACCGAGGCCAGAAGGACTGGAAAACCTACTGAATTTTAATGGGAGAAGTGTGTGATGCCCCTAACTCATTGACATTCTGAGGGGGTTTTTTCACTAATCCTCACACTCAGTAGGCACAACTTTCTTGATCTTGGTGCTTCCGCGGGGTGCGCGGGTCAAAAAGGCAGCTGAGATCGGCCAGAAGGAAGTCGGGCACTACAGCATGGAGGGATATATTTAGGCACAATTAGAAATGGGCCTGAGCCATGAAATTCAGGTAAGAATCCAAACTCTCCCGAAGTTGGAGTGATGGGTGAGCCGTGCGTTTGGGTCAGTCCCATGCAGATACTGACCAGTCAGTTCGTCCACAGCCAGAACTTCCCAAAGTCCGTTCCTGGGTTTACATTTTGAGGGATATTTTTGAAATAATCTGATACCAGGAAGAACACAGTGCAGTTTCAGTGCAGAGTTATCTGTGTGGCTCTTCTGCTTGGACTTCTCTCCACACATGAAACGGAGAAGCAGCTCTGACATGAAGAATAACAAAAGAGAGGCATAAGAAGAATAACAAATTGTTTTCTGCAGTGATTTTTTTCAGCTATATTGTGTTCCCCTTGAAACAGAGTTGGTAACCTCCTGGCTCCATGTGGAGGTGGAATGGTGATCAGTGGTCCCCAGGTGCTCCTGGGCAGTGCACATCCATTCAGACACAGTGACAGGCTGCTCCTCCTTTTTGATCAAGAAGAGCTGTCGTATTTAGGGGGCTAATACTGCATCTGGTGGCTCTGGAATGAATTCCACTTGCTGTGGAGGGGGATGTAGGCAGTAGTGGGTTTGTGCTGTGGGTTTGTGCTGTGTCAAATGCTCAACAGTGGTTTATTCTGTGCTGGACTGAAGGGCAGCGTTCAGCACTGGAACATTAGAGAGTGAGGAAAGGGGGCTGTACTGCAGAGATGGTTTTCATTCACTTGGCAGTTTGGTTTGGGTTTGTTTTTTTTTTTTTAGTTGGCCCTGGCTGGTTTTGCCTTTTTTGCTCCTTTATTCCCAACAGCTTTAAAAATCTTAAATGTTTATGAATTTGGGCCACATAGTATTTAAATTCCCAAACAGAGACCCATTCTTCTCTCTAAAAACCTTGTGACTTTCTAAGGCTGTCAGACGTGTTACTCTTTTTTTTTAAGGGGAGTTTTGTATATAGAACCTCAATTATTTCCTCATAAAGTGATTTTAAAATGATTCCCCAGTGAGTTTTAGGAAAGTGTGTCTAGACTTTTTTCTTTTTCTGCTTTATCCCAGTCTCCCCTTCCAGCCTGCCCCTATCATTTTGTAGGTTATGGATAGCTGAGGATTTGTTGTACTGCAATTTAATGCTGAGTGTGTGCTGTGACCTTTGGAGGGGGCAGTCTGTTGGCAGTATCATTACAAATAAAGTACTAACAGATTTCAGATGTTTATAGATTCCAAACTGGACGCTGACGCCTGCAGTCGTTTATAAACTCACCTCCCCAGATTTTCACATTTGACACCGAGGTGGCGGCGTGGCCCCTGCTCAGATGCCAGCTGATTGCTTTCCTGAGCCCCCCAGCGCCAGGTGCCCTCCCCTCGGTGCCTCTGCGGTCTGACTGCTGCAGCAGCTGCAGCTGCAGGAGACAAAGCTGCAGGGCCCTGCCGAAGGGCCAGGGCTGCCGCGTGCACCGTGCCAGGGTGCAGGCATTTGTTATTTCAGGTGGACATGGCCAACTACAAAGGCTTGAAAACCCCAGCCCACATTAGCCAGGCTGCTCTTGAGCAGAGGCAGACACTCAGACTCCAGCATGGGGAGGGAGCCAAGCCATTAAGTTGGATTTGGGGGTAATTTTTACAACTCCAGTCGGTGGCTGAAGTCAGGGGCTCTCCCTGGGGCACAGCGCAGCACCTCGTGCTCACTCTTGGCACAGGTCTGCTGCAGTGTGACGGTGGCGTGGGGACAGGGGAGTCGAGTACGCGATGTCTGAACCTCTGGGCTGTCTCAGCAGGGCAGATTCGGTTGAGTGCAGAGCACACACTGGGCCCACGGAGCTCCAATTCCCGGCTGGCTGGTGTTCTGCTGCCAGGCTCCACTTCCCCAGCTGCTCCAGCCCCCGAGACAGGGCGCTCCTGGAGAGGGGCTCATCGTGGGAGGGGATTTGCATGGCAGGATGCTAAGACAGCCAGAGCTGTGGTTGGCTTTACTGCAGGAAGTGGATTAGGCAAATCCCTGAGACAGTGCAGAAATCCATTTTTCCAGGTGCTGAGGCTGAAGGAAACCTGTAATTAATAGTATCCCGATTTTTACTTAGTTAAGTCTTAGAGCGAGGTATCCTGGAGTTTATATTTTTAGCAGCCACTTTAAGAGAGGGTGGAGGAGGATAAGTGTGCATGGAGGGAGAGATTAATTTAAAATTGATAACCGCATGGCAGCACCACAGTTTTAACAAGCTCAAGGCCTGCCTGGCGCAGCCTGCTGTACTCGGGGGACTGGAGTTCAATTCTCCGTGCTGCCAGTTGAAATCAGAAATCACAACTGCAGTGATTAGCAGTGAATTTCCTGATCTTGGTGCCGCAGGCAAAGGAAGGAGGGGACTGGTTTTTTCCCTATCTCCAGCGAGGTTAACCCCTAGCAGGGGAGATGAAGGTAGGGAAAGGGAATCTGGGGCAGTTTACACCATTTAAACTTGTACATGCTGTTTAAAAAAAAATCAGTGGCCATTAACGGCCCTGCCTGACTGTGGAGAAGTGCCCAGCAGAGTCTTAATTAATCTTATCACTAATGGAGGAGCATCACTTCCAAATGCTTGTGCTACCCCTCTCCTTCCAACGATGTAGGTCAGATCCACAGAGGCAGAATACAGATGGCAGAAACAGGGACTCGGATGTCAATCCAGAGCCATCCCAAACACTGGGTTTACACTGGTGTAGCTGGGACTAAATTTGACTCTATTCACATCACCACCAAGTACCACCCCCTCTTGCTTTCCCTGTGTTTGTTCATCAGGAATGGATGGACTGGAAACAGTGAAACCCTGTTCTGTATTGTTAGATTCTGATTTATTTTTATTATTTGTCCGTATCAGATGACTCCACCTGATGAAAAGAAAACAGCAGCACTTGTGAGTGTGTGGTCAGTATGTCTGCACAAAGCCATCACTCTGGTCCCTTGGTCCCTTTCTGAGTGGTGTTGCTGCTGGAGGTTGCTTGTCTGGGTGCCTTGTAATGTAAAAGGAAGGAATTTGGGCTAATATGAGTGATAATATCACACTGCAATCTGTAAAATGATTGCAATGTGCAGCAAGTTGGGGCCTCGTTTGTCAACTCTCTTTGGCCTGGAAAATGGAAGTGTTTTGGTAGCTAGAGCAAGAAAAGGTGTTGCTTCATGGATGATAGATAGTTTGTCCAGAAATTACCTTCTATTAATCCAGGCCCTTGCCTGATGGAGAGGACTGGAAGTGATTTTGCTTGCTTGCCTCTTTGTTCCTTCCTGACCATTCTGTGGGTCAAAACCAAGTATTTTTTCAGCTGAGCTGCCGAAGCACGTGATGTGCAGAGGCTCCACACTGGAATACTGTGTGTGCTTGGGCTTTTGTCTTATCCATGGGGTGCCCAGCCCTGTGCTGGTCTCTGCACCTCTGACCAGCTCTGGTAAAATCAAAGGTTGGTGTCGTGTGGGACGGGAGGTGCCTCCTCTCCGTGGGCAACTGCTGGAAGTCCAACACTGGCAGGGCTGCTCAGTAGCTCTGGAAGGTGTCAGTGGGGCGTGGGGTCCCTCCTGCTGCACCAGGACACCTCTGACCACGAGAGCCTCAGCTGTGGCTCACGGACCATCTGGGTGTGCCAGACTGCATCTGGCACTGGTGAAGTTTCTTTCAGGAGAGTTGAAATTAGATTTCACAGGAAGGTCTGATGCAAGGTTTATGATAAGTCATGCTCTGGCTGATCTCATGTCCAGGCTCTGTCCCCCAGCACTGCCTGCCTTTTCATGTGGTTTTTGATTTCACCGTGAAAGCTTTGTATAAACTTTGTTTCTCAGATCAATAGAAGAAAGCTGAGCCAAATTATCTGCTCACCTGTGAGTTTAGCAGGTGAAAGTCAACAACAGAGGCAAACTGCAGTCAGTCAAGGGGATGGCAGCAGGGTTAGTCCCTTTGCTTGTTTTAGGGGATGATTGTTCATGTGGAAATCTTTAACATGAATATCACATGCACATAAATACACACAAATATATGTCCTCCTGCTTAGCTGTAGAAACTAAAATGGCTGTAGAAAACATCCAGACAGAGATGCTGATGTCTCTGAGACCTCCACAGGTGAACACCAACCTTTATTGCATTGGTGCTGTTCATTTCCAAGCCCATATATTGGCAGAGGTATGAAAGTTGAGTCCGGGCTAGGTGGCAAATCACAGAGTGTTCCCTGCAAGACCCACTGCTCCAGATTTTCTCTCCCTCCTCCCCCTCAGCACCTCAGGGGATGGGGAGGGGGCTGTGGTCAGTCCATCACACGTTGTCTCTGCTGCTCCTTCCTCCACAGGGCCTGGACTCCTCACACTCTGCCCCTGCTCCAGCCTGGGGTCCCTCCCAGGGGAGATTCTCCAGGAACTGCCCCGGTGTGGGTCCCTTTATCCATGGGGTCAGTCCTTCAGGAACTGCCCCAGTGTGGGTCCCTTTATCCATGGGGTCAGTCCTTCAGGAACTGCCCCAGTGTGGGTCCCCCGTGGGGTCTCGAGTCCTTCCAGCAAACCTGCTCCAGGGTGGGCTCCTCTCTCCATGGATCCACAGGTCCTGGCAGGACCCCGCTCCAGCAGGGGCTTCCCATGGGGTCAGAGCCTCTTCAGACCCCCCTGCTCTGCCCTGGGCTCCTCCAGGGGCTGCAGGTGGATCTCTGCTCCCCCATGGATCCCCCTGGGAGCCCCACGGAGCCGGGTGCTGTTGGCTCCCTTGGACATGGGGGAAGCTTCCAGCAGCTTCCCACAGAAGCCACCCCTGCAGCCCCCTGCTACCCAAACCTTGCCCTGCAAACCCCATACAGGCACTCATCCTCAGCAGCTCTTGCCTCAGGCACATAAAACTCTCCAGACAACAATCCTTTAAACCTGGTCCAATGACAGTTTCCCAGTGTGTCGGTCCCAGCACAGCTCTCCTGCTTTTGGTGTGACTTGAGGCCACCAAGTTGTCCCATGGAAAGCACAAAGCTACTTCTTTGAAGGTAAGAAGAACCTAAATTCAAACTGATGTAATTTGAGTGCAGGATTTGGCCCATGGACTCCAGTTCTGGCTCCCCTGGCACTTGTAAGCTTTTTATTACTAATTAAAGTTGGTAAGTAGTCCCCCTCAGGGTGTTTTGGCTCATAAATGAAGGCCAACAAAGTATCTAATTTTGCTAAATAGAGTAATTTTTTATATGCCAACAGAGGGCTTTTGGTTAGATTTTGTTTTCCCTCTCCTCACTGTTACTTAGACGCAAAAGCTCCGATGTTTCCTATCCACACCAAGAAACAAAAGCAGCCCTTGTTTCTCGTTCTTGTTTCCCTGCCCTGCCCTGTTCCCTCCAGCCATACCTGCTCCAGGTCCCCCAGCAAGGTCCCATGCCCATGGGTCCAGCCCTGATTCTCACTGTTGACCCCACTGAGAGAGTCTTTGCTGGGAAAGATCCTATTCAGCACACACAGGAACGTCAAAATCCAGTTATGTGAAATTTTCAACCCTGAAATATTAAAAGTCATTAGCTTTTGTGTAATTGTACATATCTGGGGTCTTATCAGAACGTTATTTTCTCCTTAGGCAGTTAAAACATGGCTTTCTTTCCCTTCCTAAAATCAAACCTGTTAGAGTTTGATGAATGAAGCAGCAGAATTAAAAGTGTTTTAATAGCATGAGCGTTACAAACCCCTCATTGACAGCGATTGTTATTATGGTAATCATTCAGCAGAGCTGGAATTTGGAGAAGCCGTTTTGACCAGCCAGCAACACGAAATGTTTGGGGTGAATTTCATCTCTGTAAAGACCAAAAGCCATTTAAAAAGCAGACTGGAGTCTTTTGATTTACATTTCTGATATTAAACAGAGAGCCGCTCTCTGTGTTTTTTTGCTACAGGGCATCGCTTCATTGCTAAGAAATAGGGATATGGCAAGGATCCAATTCCTTAATGAACCAGCCTATCTGGAGCAAAACAGCTTTTCACACCATAATAAACAATGAACACCTTTTAGATAACAAATTCAATGGCAAAAATATTGCATTGTACATGTCAGAGCCCCATAATTTAATGGAAGCACTTGCTGCATTAGTGGTTTACATTAATTTTTAAAATTAATTTTGTTTGGCCTGCGGGGGAAATACTTTCTTTTTTGCTTCTGATATCCTGCAGCTCATTAACACTTTTTTACTGCTGCTCTACAATACTGTCTGTAATCGTCCAATTTGTAGCTAGAGGCTCATTTTTTAACTAGAGAGAGAAGAAAAAAAATGGAGCTTTTACTGAAATCATAAATGAAGCTTCAACCACACTGAAAAATCAGCATCTCTAGCAACAGCTAGAGTGCTGTGGCTTTCTGAGGACGTATTAATTAAACCCTGGATGGATTGTGAGCCTGCAATTTCTGGGTAGTTCTGTAGCCTGGGACAAGGAACTTTTCATCCCAATTCTGCCTTGCAGACATTGGCCAGGGAAGCACAGTTCCTCCCTTCACCGTATGGAGAGCTCATTTTCTGGACACTGAGGGGCTTTAGCTGGAGCTCTCCTATATTGTCATTTCCCTAGGAATTGTGTGATATGGGTTTCAATTTAAAAAGTGATTGTGCTTATTCAGAGTTACTGAAGAGCACAAACGCATTTTCACCTTGGAGCGCTGGAACGCTGCCCTGCCCAGCAAAACGAGACAGCCCAAATCAAACTGAAACAACTCCAGCCTCAGCCCAATTCCCCGCACCATTCACAGTTGTTAATTTAACAGTGGATTGGTTCTATCTGCCTGAATTAAGTGCCATGTGGGCAGCTGCTGCTGGATCCCAGCCTCTCTGCACACTCCACTGGGTCTCCCCGGCTGCGGCCGGGCTCCAGGCACACCAGGTCTGCAGATAAAACAAACCCCACTGAGCAGCAGGACTCTTCCACAGGGCCTGTCTCACCCTGGGCTGGGTGTCCTCAGCTGCTGCAACTCCAGGGGGTTTAGCTGGCCCTCAGGGATGGACAGAAATGGTCCTGGAATGTCTCCCAGACCAGAAATGGTCTCCCAGTGAGAGAGCAGGGACTCTTCAGCAACTGGTGGTTTGCTAAGGCTGGTGGTGAAGGCTCAAGGTCTTTCTCACTCAGTGGCACTGCTGCAGAAGACACACGTGTGTGTCCTGGCACACATTGGCTTTGTCACTACAGGTGCTCACGAGCACTCAGCCCTCCTGCCAGAAGAGAGGGATAATAATTCCAGGCTGCATAGGGTGGCAGGATTATTTCTGTCTCGCTAGCTGTCTGTCCCCCGTCACTGCACCATCCCAGTGCCTGTCAGGGCTTGTTTTCCACATTTTCAATATCATTTCACAGCTTTTTCACCACGAGTGCCCAAATGTCAGTTGTGCAGTACCACGCAGAATGAGTGAGCAATGGGAAATGCAGGTGTCGAGCAGCATCTGTATTGCTTGACCTCCACTGTACTTTCACTTAATGAAAACAATAGCTGTGAATTCAGTGTAGTTAAGCAGAGCTTTGTGTTTAATGTGAGGTGCTGAATTGCTGTGAATGGAAAGGAGTAGTCCATTGAAATCCATCAGACTGTGCTCCTGGGCCAGTAGGACTGGGCTCTCCCATCGTGCAGGAGGAATGCACAGGGTAACTGGGATCATGCTGTACAGGGCAGGGTCTGCAGATAGGAAATGGGGTGTAATTACAGGGCTGAGATCATCAGTTTATATAATTCGGTATGACTTCGCTGATGTCAGTGGAGTTGTGCCAGTTTTCACCAGCTGAATGAGACAAACACTTGCACAGATGTCCTGAGTCTCCCTGCTGTACGTGGTGGGAGTCCTGGCTGCAGCTGGGGCAGGCTGGGTCCCCTGCCGTGAGCCCCTCCAGCCGAGCAGCTGCTGGGGCTGAGCACAGGGAGCATTTTGCCACCACTGCTGCAGGAACTCGCAGCTTCCCCTCGCTGGGAAGTGAGCGGCAGGAATCCGGGAAGGGAAGGTGTCACCACCTGGGCCTGCTCTGGGAAGTGAAAG
The DNA here is from genome assembly GCA_013397115.1 of Edolisoma coerulescens. Taxonomy (NCBI): domain Eukaryota; kingdom Metazoa; phylum Chordata; class Aves; order Passeriformes; family Campephagidae; genus Edolisoma; species Edolisoma coerulescens. The sequence continues at coordinate 198,760 of VWZW01007919.1, forward strand.
ACCAATGGTTGGGCAGGTCAGGGAAGGTTGGTATGAAAATCTAATTCTTGCCTGCACTGGAAATCCCTGCCTTGAATGGGTGATTCTCCTGTGAAATCAAGGGTGCTGCATGTGGAGCTACTTCAGCTGAATTTCTGTCACCATTTCTAGTTGAGGGAAAGGAATCACAGAATTACAGAATGGTTTGGGTTGGAAGGGACCTTAAAGACCATCTTGTTCCAGCCCTCTTCCATGGGCAGGCACAGCTTCCACTATCCCAGGGTGCTCCAAGCCCTGTCCAGCCTGGCCTTGGACACTTCCAGGGACAGGGAGCTACAGCTTCTCTGTGCCAGGGCCTCCCTACCCTCACAGGGAAGGATTTATTCCTAATATCCAATCTTGACCACCCCTCTTCCAGTTTGAAGCCATTCCCTGTGTCCTGTCCCTCCATCCCTTGTCCCACATCCCTCTCCAGCTCTCTTGGAGCCCCTTTAGGCACTGGAAGGGTCTCTAAGGTCATCCTGGAGCCTTCTCTTGTCCAGGCTGATCAACCCCAGCTCCCCCAGCCTTTCCTGCCAGGAGAGGTGCTCTGTCAGAAGTGTAACTGGGATTGTTTCCTGGGGGAGGCAGCGAGGAAGCTGCTGCACAGGGATGAGCCGGGGAAGGCGTTTGAGAGCTGGTGCCCAACATGAGGTGCTGAACAAACCAGAGGGGCTATTGTTGCCTTTCAGAAAGGCTGTCTAATTTTTTTTTTCATGGAACTTGTAGCCATTTTGAAGCTTTCATTTTTCATAATGTCACAGATAATCTTTTATCTATTATCCAGTAGTGCCATTCTGACAGACATTTGCATCAAATGGGAAGGCGCAGGCTGGAACTCTCTCAGGTGGGGAAACCAGCTTGATCTGAAAGGTTATATCCTCTCACTGGGTCTCGGGGCTTTGTTCTTGATTCACATTCGTTTCCCCCCCATCTAAATGCAGGCATTTCTAGAGCTTTTTCTTTAGAGAAACCTTCAATTCGGAGATCTGAGCTTATTCAAGCTTCTTCCTACATGGCAGTCAAAAACTTGTATTCCCTGCAAATGATGAAGCTGCTTTGAAACTTTTGTTGGAGACTCTGTATGCCTCCAGAATCCTTTCAGAACCTTTCCTACAGAGACACAGCAGCTTTCTTACTTTTTAAGGAGAGGAAACACTGATGAAGGAAGGAACTTAAGCAGCCCTGAGCCTTTTTGCAGTTGCATCTCTATCTACCACACCACCCCCCCAAAAGTCCAATGGGAGCAATGACCTTTAAAGATGTGGGTAGAATATGAGCTGAGTGTCTAAAAGTTAGCAAAGCAGAAAAACTGCATGACTGGAAATATGAAAATCAGTTCAATATTACCTCAGTTTCATAATTCTTCACTTAGGAGGTTATTAAATGACAATATAAAAGGGTGAATAAACCTCCATTTCACACGGAGAATTTCACTGATTAGAGAAGTAGCCTTGTTCTCCACCTAATAAACACAAATAGGTCTCCTTTTTAGAGCCTTGTTGTGTTCTTGGGTTATTTGAAAGTCATTCTCAGCAGACTGACTAAGCAGAAGGATTCACTGCCCATCACGAGCTTCCCAATCCCCCTCAGCAGTGCTGTCAGCTCCCAAACACACCCCTGCTGCTGGGTCAGCCCCGGGCAGGAGCGTGGCTTGGTGGTGCAGGGAAGCTGTGCCTGGGCACCACGGCTCTGCCAGGAGCTGCTGCTGCCTTGTGGTGTGGCCAGGTCCTGCTGCCGTGGGTTGGGGCTGACATCCTCTGGTTCCATAGGGATGCAGCGTGGCACACGCCTGCCCTTCCAGCAAAAATGATCTCCAGCAAACTCACAGGGACTCTGACTGCTCAGAGCTTCCCAGGGCAAAGCTCAGAGGTGTTTAGGGAGTTTTGGATGCCTGACCACCACGGAAATGTTCTCCTTTTTACATTCAAATGCCCACCCCAAGCTGGGAAGGAGCTGGCATTCATTCCTGCCAGTAAAACTGTAGCATCCAAAGTTCGTCACATAAATATGCATCCCTGATCAGTGTGGGGGTTTTATTACACACACACCTCGTTAATGGACTTGTTGTCATTTTAAAGTCCTGGATTAATAGGAAAGATCACCATTTCCCCCAGTGGAAGCTGGATATAAAATTTCTTGAATACCAAAGTAATAATTTTGATTTTATTGTGAACTATTTTAATAGGCAAGGAAAAATGGGAAGGGGCAAGGAATTAATTATTTCCTCTTCTGACATCCGAAGCTCTTCTTTCCTTCTAAACATCTTCTGCAAGGAGCATGTTTTGAATTACAACACTGATATTGTGTAGGAGCCCCTGTTATTAACCCTGCAGCCACGGGATGAAGAAGAGGGAAGCATCAGTGCTCCAACTCAGGATCCAGGGGGTAGAAATTGTTTCTGAGTGTTTCTGAGTGTTTCTAGGTGCTGTATTGTTTATGAGCAGGAAAATTAGCTGTTCCAGGCATGGAAAACCCCAGGAAAGATCTGATCTGGCCACAGATGAAACAGAATTTGGTTCCCAGAGGTTTGTGCTGGTGGTATGTGTGTTATGCACTGATCATTAAAGGAAAGCTTCACGTTAGAATTTGTGGGTTTGGGGATGGGCCATGAGTAACTGTGAGGAATCTGGAGTCACATTTGTTCCTGCTGTGGTTTAAATCCAGGTTAACTGTGTCCCAGCAGTGGAGTTTCCAGGACTAAGAGAGTCCATGTGCAGGGATGAGCCACCACCACCATGGGTGTCCCACTGCCAGGCCAGGTCCCATTGCCCCCACCCCATCCTCTGCTGGGTGTCCAAGTTCTCACTTTGCATTTTCAAACTGGTCCTTGCAACTGTGAGGGGACTCTGTTTGGAGGAATTTTCCTTCTTTTAGGGAAAACCAAGGCTTTCACATAACCATGTGAATGTGGGCACAGAGGCCATGAGAGAAGTGCTGCTCCGTGGGGATTTGCAGTGGGATAACAGGAGCCAGCTCTGCCCCCCTATCCTGATGGACACTGATGGTGTGGCTGATGTCCCTTGGCCCGGCCAAAAGTGTCATCAGGGGCTGCTGGCACCTGTTTGTGGGGTGGGGAGGGTGTGAGCTGGGCAACAGCAACAACCCCAGGGCAGAGAGCTCCTGGGAGCAGTGGGGCTGGAACAGGGTGAGGCCAGTCTGGGACAGGCCGTGCTCCCAGGGCCCAACAGCTCTGAGGTGGGAGGGGATTCCCAGCACCCACCCCTGCCTTGTGCAAGGATTTGGGATTGCTGCCGAGGCAAGAGCAGGATCTGACCCAGCTGCTGCCCTTCCAGGACAGGGGGCGAGGCCCCTCTCCAGCCACTGCTGCCTCATCACTTGGTAGGTACTGCCACAGAACTTCATGGCAATATCCATTTTAAACATATTTCCTAATAGCATTTTAGTAGTTATTAACTAGGAAAGCAATTGCTAATTAGGGGCTCAGTAAGTCTGTCATCCTGATGGAATGGCGCTGCTGCTGCTGGTAATAAAAACATTGGAGGTGCTTTTAGTCCTTCAGTTTAATTAAGAGTTTGTGTAATTGTAGTGCAGTTTTGCTGTGTTTTATCTCAGATGGACAAGAGAGCTGGAGTAAGGTCCAGTGTGCTGAGAAATTGGATGTTTTGGTGGAGTCATTTTAAGTGATAAGGAGTCAGAGCTGAAAGGGGAATAGTGGTGGAATTTGGTGAGGAATTGAATGCACAGCCTATGGACGTTGCTTGGAGATGTAGGCAAGGGGTTTGCTTTCTAAAGGCATGATCTGAAGAGGGGTGGTGACAAAAATTCCTTTTTGAAGAGACTTAACTTTCGTTTGGTTTTTTTTGTAAATCCATAGCTACTGTGACTTTTTAACAGAGTATTTAAACTTTACAAGAACAGATGAGGTGGGCACTGTCTTCTCTTTCACTTGTTTGTCCAGGGTGACAAATATTTCACCCCTGCAAGGTGGTGTCAGGGACAAACCTTCCCTGGGGCTGCACAGGAGAGGGTTGAGCTTGGGGGAGAACAGTGGGGCCTGAGGAATGTCAGGGTGTGGGTCACAGCCCAAAAACCAGCTGAAAGGTTTGTTTTGTTTGCCTTTTACGGCCTGAAGAAGAAGTTGGGGGTTGGAAAGAGTCAGAACTCTTTAACCAAAGCTGGTTCTCCTGAGAACCTCACGTGCAGTCCATGAGCTGTGTGTGTTTAATTCTGTCTGGGGTGTGTAAGCTCCTATAAATTACACCTAACAATGCCAAGAACATTAGCCAGGGGTAACTGCAATGTTAGTAACCTCAAATTACAATGACTTACTTCTATAGCTCTTTTTAATAGTATTTTACCATCCCTAATGCAAGTTTTCCAGTTTGTACCACTTGCTGGTAAATACTTCATAAGCTCCTGTGGCTCTGCATGCCACGGGTGCCTCATTGCCCTGTGTGTGTATTCCATGTGATCCAGTGAAAACGGGAACCTTGTGGGACAGAGAGGCTTTCTGAACTCTAAATCATTATTGCTAATGATGATGCAGAAGCAGATACCTAATAACAGCTTGAGGAGTTTGTTCAGTCCTATTAAGTGGAAAGCCTTGGCCTCTTGGGCTCAGCCTCTCGGAACAAAGTTTTAAATAACCAGCTGATGACGCAGTGGCTCAGAATAAAAAGTAAATCTGTGCTTTTAGGTTCTGCCCTGGTCTGTAGAGTTGGATTCTGTCAGAAGTGGAGCAGTGAAATTTAGCAAAGCATGTGACACCTGCGTAATGAACAAGTGGCCTCTGAGAAATAAGTCTATGTTAACCTGATTTTAATAAGACAGCAACAGGAAGAACAAAAGGACAGCGTGAAGAACAAAAGAAAAGGGTTTTCCCACCTTGAATATATGGGATTGAAAACCTAGAAAGAGAGAGAGAGAACACACTTCAGTACCATGGAACCTGGAAGTGTTGGATTATCCTTGAGTACAGTAATTGTAGTGCAGAAACTGATGACAGATAAATATTTTCCCTCTTTGAAGGAAGTGTGTGGTTTAAACCCGTATTTTGACCAACAGGTGGTATCAGACTTGAAACAAATATAGGAGGTTCTCATGATTAAAGTGACTTTTCTTTATTCTCTCTGGACCTCAGAAGTGAACAGGATTGCATTGTGCTGTCAACATCTGAGAGCTATTACTGAATCACAAATATTCAGTGTTGGGGTTTAGGAATTATATCTGAGACTTAGGCTGCCTATTAGGAAGAAATCCTTCCCTGGGAGGGTGGGCAGGCCCTGGCACAGGGTGCCCAGAGCAGCTGTGGCTGCCCCTGGATCCCTGGCAGTGCCCAAGGCCAGGCTGGACACTGGGGCTTGGAGCAGCCTGGGATGGTGGGAGGTGTCCCTGCCCGTGGCAGGGGTGGGGCTGGATGGGATTTAAAGTCCTTCCAACCCAAACCATTCTGGGATTCTGTGACAACAGTCTTGGGAACTGCTGCTTGAGTTACCACTGGATAGGTGAGGGACACCTGTGGACCTGGGGATAATGTTACTTGAAAATGTGTGTTATGTAATGTTACCTTGAAACTGTGTTGTTATATTTTTAAAATGTGCAATATTGATACAAATTACTGCTGGCCTCTTATCCCTTGGCTGTGCTGAAAGTTAATCTGTGTGGCTGGCAGCACGAGTGAAAGGGAAGAGCAGCCACTGTTACCATCACCAGCCATCTGAAGTCTCTGATCCCAGGAGGAAAGGTGGATTTTGCAGGAAGGTCCAATAAACTCAGGGAATTTAAGAGCAAGAGGTGCCCCTGGTACAGGCTGGTGCCACCTGGGCTAAGACTTCCCATGATTATGTCCCCTCTAAAGAGTTCACACAGGTAACCTGTTGCAGCCCCAGCTCAGAATCTCACTGTGGCCATCCCTGCACTGGGACCTTCCCACTTTACTCCTTCCTTGGCCCAGGGGATGCTCCCTGGGTAGCAGGAGCTCCTGCCAAAGCTGGCAGCACTTGTCTGTCCTGGGGGAGCCGGGGCAGTTCTGTGGCAGCACCGAGCCACTCCCAGCGCGTCCCTTCCAGCTGCTCGCGGGGTGGATCTGTCACATCAGCCCCGGTGTAAGGCTTAACTTATGTCCCTGGATGAAAGAATTAAAGAGCTTGTCTTGGCTCTGAGTTAAGGGCTCCTGTGTGTTGATAGGACTTGAGTTATTTAAGTTCACTCCGCAGTGAAACAACCCCCAAGGGACTGTCAGCTCGAGAACACCCACTAACCACAGCTTGTCATGTTGCTGTGCGGAGGGAGGAGTGAGCTTTTAAGTAATTAGTGCCCAAAGCATTCACTGCTTTGTAGGTCAAAAGCAAAACTTTAATTCGACCAGAAGACTAATCAGAAGCCAACACAGATTTCGGAGCACGGCTGTAATCAGCTTTCCCTGTGACACACCACTTAACGAGTAGGCAGCAGCCTTTTCCTCCAGCTCAAATTTCCAACTGACCTACTGAGAGCATGTTGTTGTAGCCTTAATCACCAGGTGACAAAGGTAAGGATATCCACGATGGGTCCAGGATCTGAAATGGATGATGGGGCCTTTATTACAGAATGGAAATAGCAAAGTTCATCCTGGCCTCTAAGGTGTGCAGTTGGGTGGCTGCCAATCGTCTGGGGAATCTGAGGTAAATAGGAAGAACATGTAGCTCATGCAGCAGAAAAGCTGTCTGAATTTCTGTCCTTCCATGAATATATGCCTGGATGGTCTCCTTGGGCACAAAACACGAGCAGGGTCTGTGGTGGCCTTTGGCTCCTGGCGGGCCCCCACTCCTTATCCCCGATCTTGAGTGCAGGTACAAAGGTAACAGTGGAGTTTCCTTCTTCAGGCACTTCAGGAGGTCCTCAGTATCTCCTTTGGAAGTGGTTGCATGCATTTGTACACGAGTTGAACACTGCTCCCGCCATCCTTTAAAGCCTGAGGATTAATTAAGCCATTTTAATCGCGCGCTCTTGTGTGCGGTTAAAGCGCAACGGGAGTAGAAGGAGGGAAGGAGTGATGTATTCACTTACCCTGCTCACCCTACCATACACTGCTGTGTGTACTGGGAAAGATAAGGAGCAATGTTAAACACAACATTAAAATAATTATGTTCATTATAATGCAGGTTGTCAGATGCTTGTGTCAGTCTCAGTGAAAAATAAACTTCTGCTGTCCTTGTGGTGTATTTTTTCATGATGCAGGAGGAAAGGCAATGCTTGAATTGTGTTTCTCGTGTTTCCTGGAATCTGAAACTTCCCTTTCATGTGTTTGATGAGTTTTCTGAATTTCTTGTGAGCAGTGAGAAGATGCAGAAAAATGAAATGATACAAAGATATTTCTAAGGCAATATCTTTCAGCTGTGTTGAGGAGAGAGAATCTTACAGGAAAGGTGGTGACAAGAGGGATGGGTCAGACAAAATCCTCCAAGGAAATGTGCTTTGAGGTACTTGCTTTCCATGGGATCCAGAGCTGGGAGGAACTTGTACATATGTGTGAATAAACCAGATTTTTTTAAACGTAGTTTCTGGCACAGCAGGCAAACAGACATGAGTGCCAAGTTAGCATGTATAGCAAGTACCCTTGCAGGAATATAATCTGAGCTACTTCAAACCTTTACCTGAACATCTTCAAGCACTTTTGAGCCCCTCTACTCTGTAAGATCAGAAAGCCAATTCCAGTCATTTTGGGGAGGAGTGGTCTGAAGCACTGTCAGCTGAAATGCCACAGCCACGGGTGAGATGAAGATGGAACAAGCAGCTGGTGCAGAGCCCGCTTGTCTCAGCACTGTAGTGCTCTCTCCATGTCAAGGTGTCCTCCCTTGCTGCAGGATGAGCTCAGACTCGATTCTTGGGTAGAAGACTATCCCTTTCTTCACTTTTTTCTCTTCAGACCATTTAACTTTGTTTAAAAAGCCCAGGAACAAGACTTGGAAACTTGGTCAATTCTGTTCTTGGTCTGCTGGTGGCAGGGTCAGGTCTCTGCTCCGTCTCTCCAGCTGTCATGGAGCAAAGACCCTGATGATGTTGTCCTTTCTGAAACAGTGTCAGCTACAGAAATGTTAAACAGAAGCAGAACCTCTCTGTGTATGCAATGACTATTCCTAAGTGTCTGTGTTTGCAGCATCTTCGTTTCGAACCTACCCTTGGTGTATAATTAAGGGTGTTTGAAGAGAAGCCTCTCATGTATCTGCAAATGAGATAAAACCTTCAACTTTTAATTGATCTATCCTCATATAAATCAAGCAGAAACACTGAAAGTGGACTTGTGGCTCGTGGTCTGTAGGTTGTGTTTATAGAGTAAGAGTCCTGGCATTTATTACAGGAATCTTTCTCCTGCTCCCTTCCCGTTCTCCCCTCCCCCAGTCCCCTGTGCTGACCCCTAATCCCAACAAAATGAAGATCTGGTTGTCATATGGATGGCAAAGCCTTCCTCTTGCATCACAAACAGTGTAGATCAAAAACACCTCATTTAAAAACAGATGTTTTCTGGTAGTGATTAATATAGTTTCTCCCCCTCTTCCTTTTTTTTTTTTAGAAGAACCTTTTATTTCGTAATCATCTGCTTTAGCATTAGCTTGAGGGACTGAATTTAGGCACTGCGATGGCTGGATGAACTGGTTCATTTGAAACACGAAGCTGATGTGAATTTTCAAGCTCAAAATGAAACCATTTACATTTCCATGCATGTCCTCCCTGGTTTTGGCTTAAAGGAAAAGTCCTGTGTGGATCAACATTCTCGAATGCCTTTCTCGAGCGAGAGCTCCGGTGGAAGCCGTGGGGTGCTGAGCGCTCCCAGCCTCCCGTGTCACCGGTGCCTGCTGAATTTCCCTGCCTCTCTCCAGGTGCCCCTTTTGAAAATCTCAGTACCAGGTCTTTTGTTTGACAGCTCTTTCACAGAGTGATTTCTCTCCCAATTTATTTGGCCAAAATTGTTCCCCTTTTTTTACTCTTCCACTCAGCTGTGCACAGCTCAGCTTTCTCCTTCTGCGTTGGAATTGGCTGCATTTTACTGAGGCTTCAAATAGAGAGGATTTGAGCCCATAAATCCTTGCTCTGTGTGAGTCCTTATTTTCACTAATAGCACCACTGAAGTCATCAAGACTGTTTACATGAATAGGATCAGGAGTAATTCTAGTTGGGTCTAATTAGTTACACCAATTTAAGTGAAAGCAGCATCAATCCGTTGTTTTGCAGAGGACATTGGGATGAAAAATGCTAACGCAGAGTATGAACCCACATGGTTGTGTATGGTTAAAGGATATTGTTGTCTGGCATTTTTCACAAAGAACAATCATTAGTACAAGTTGGAAAAATAGAGGGTTTGGGGCTGCATTTTCCCTTCAATTTTATATTACTTGGTATTGGTTAGAAATAAATTGTTACAGACTCCCTTTGAATTCCTTTAGGGTAAATATTTATCACATGTAACGTTTCCTCAATATTCTGAATTTTCAATACAATTAGCTTCACTGCAGGTTATTTACTCCCAAGTCAGAACTCAAGGAAAAGCCTCCAAGTGTATTTTGAGCTGAGCTATTCATCAGAAGTCCAACGTGATTTTATTCAAAGTGAAGCAAAAGCTGTGGGAGATTTTTGAGCTGGGGAACTGCATTTGCAAGATGCATAAAACTAATGGTGTACACAAAGTGTCTTGTTTTTCTTCCCTTCTGTGGGGGGTGTGTGAAATGCTCATTACTTGGTCCAAAATGGGATGTTGGCGGTGAGATGATAACGGGAGGGAAGCACAGCTCTGTGAATCCCTGGCAGAAGGCTCGCAGGAGTATGGAGCCATTTACAGTCTGTCCACCCTGGTGACAGCTCCTGATGGGGTGAACACCCTCGGGGGGGTCAGCAGGGGTGGCCAGGAGCAGCTGGGGAGCACCCCCAGGCCAGGGGAGGAGGGTGCTGGGGAGGGGTGCTGGGCCGGGGTTGGGGGGTGCCGTGGGCACCTCCAGGCTGTTGAAACCACTGCCCTCATTTCACTTGGGAAGTAACCCCAGACCACAGGCACTCGGCTCACTTGGCACTGGTTGAACACCTCTGACGTTTGTTCCATTGGTGATAATCCACGAGCCTTCCAAAGCCCTTGGCCTCTTCTGTAAGAACTTGTTAGTGAAACCACTTTCTTCTAGAGACCTGATCCTGTTGGGTTAATCCTGTTTAATCACAAGCTTTACGTGTTCTCAAATCAGAAATGAGTGGAGTTTGTTGAAATCAGGGTCAGGTTGTCTCCTCCGAGTGTTGAGGAGCGTGTTCATTGGGATGCAGTTCTGTATTACAATCTACTGGTGGTAAAGTTGGTGTAGGAGCTTCCAGCCTTCCCCATGTGCAGTTTGGTGCCCTTTGGTTGTACTCTGTGCTGGCTCAGTAAAATGAGTCAGGATAAGCTGGGTGGAAGAAAACAAAAGGATAATTCAACTGAACCAATAGAAGTCCACAAGGGAAGGAGCAGTTGGGGATCCTTGGGGAACTGGGGGAGGCCTTGTGACAAGGAGGGAACTTCTCCATGGCATTTCCAAAGGCCGTGTTCTCCTCACTGAGATCTATCACAGAATTCAGCATGTTCCTGGAGTGAAGTCCAAGACAGTTTGCAGACTTCAGAGTCATGCCTTCAAATCATGCCAGTTTCAGTTGGTTTGGGTTTTTTACTTTAAAGCCACCATATACAGCATCTGCTGATTTGGTTTCTAATCACCTCAAGCTCATTTAAGTTGAACCATTCAGCAAAGAGATTAATTTATACTTCATCCATAATATAACTTCTTGTGGGAGTAAAAGCTGGAGAGGATGATGGACAGCATGAAATTTCTCATTACTTGGTTTTAGAAGGGACAGGCCAAAACATTAAAATGCTCCAAACAATTCAGGATATTTTAAAGCTTTCTAAAAGCTTTTTCCTTTTTTTTTTTTTTTTTTTTTTAAAGATGTTTCATTATAGGGAACTTCAAAGAGTACATTTGATCTGCTGGTATGGTTTTGACTGTATCCACCAGGAGTTCACTTAAGCCAAGCAGTGAAACAATAATGTATGTTGTACAGCTGAAATGAAAATTAACCTAATGTACAGTATTTGCTGCCTTGCACAGCTGAAATGAACTCCTGGTGGACAGGGAAAAAAATGCTGGCAGATCAAATACACCTTTTGAAGTTTATTATAATAAAATGAAATAAAGCCGCCAAGGGAAGCATTTGCAAAAAAGAAAGGCTTAGGAGGGCTACAGCTGTTGTATACTGCTCTGGTCTTTTTTTTTTTCTTTTTCTTTTTTCTTTTTTTTTTTAATTGCATTTACTAAAGCCCCAGTACAGAGCCCACTGAAGCCATTGTGAGTCTTCCCATTAGCTCTTCTGGACCCTGATATCAGATTGCTGGGACCAGCCTGGCCACCTTCCACCAAAAACCACATGCTTTACTGGGAGCCCCAGTGACTCTGCCCACATGTGGCCTGAATGATCCACCAGAACCTGATGTCTTGCTAAAAAGGCAATTTTCTTGGAAGGATTTTTCATCTAGAGAATTGTGGTATCATAATTTTCAGTTAGCATTTCACTCCTTCTAAATAAATCCCTCTCCTCCATCCTTTACTCCTGATAAGTACAGTCATAGTAGTCCTGGTTTTAATCAGGAGATTAAAAGTGTCCATGCTTCAACTAGCATGGTGAGCCCCCTTTGCTGGGCAAGATTAAGCCCTGCAGAGGTTAGCCTGTTTCCATAAGCAAAAAGAATTTTTTTATTAACATCAGTAGATTAAATAAAATTGCCTATTTGGAGACTTTTTCCTTCTCTTTTTCCCTGAAAGGTGATTAGCATGTCCTGAGAAGTGTCAGTCAAAACTACAAGAGCATAAAGTCCTCGGCATTGCTCCTGCGGCCTCTCCAGGCAGTGGTGGAGGATCAGACTGAATACTGAGAGCACTTGCCAGGGAAATCGCTGTCATTTCCTCCATCCAGCATTATGCCAGCTAGGAGAAGCTCCAAAACCAAATTAACATTGTCTTCTCTTTTCCCCTCTTCCTTAAGGGAAGTACTGAAAGCAGTCCTGTGTATTTGTACGGTCCCCCATGACCCCGGGGATCTGCTGTTGCATCCATCAGCTTGCTTTGCCAGGGAGAGGCTGTTGGGACACAGGCCCCAGCGGGAGGGCACCGTGCAGCCCGGGAAAGCTGCGCTGGCCAGCGGAGCCCGCCAGCCCCAATGCACAGCAGCAGCCTGCGGATAGCCCCGGGCTCCCTGGGTCAGGCAGCAGCGCCAGCCCGGGAGCTCTGCCATCTCCACGGGAGCCCGGGCAATGAGGCACCCGGTTCCCTGAATTCCCACTGTTTCCACACAGAGCTCGTTGGGCGAGCTTGGGGAAACCTCACCCTCGCAGTGGGGGTTGCTGTGGGACCTCAGTGCTGTTTGCTTTGGTGCTTCTGAGCAGAAGCACCCAGCGGACTCAGCAGAGTCAGGGTGTGTCTGTGCAGGAGCCTGGGTGTGTGCAGGGACTGCACAGGACAAATGGATGTGTGCACATGGTTCCCGAGGCCAGTGCAGCTGAAACTCCTCACGCACAGAGCTGCAGCCTGGGAAGGTGAGGAGCTGCTGTAGCTCTGTTTGCAGAGCCGGTTTGGGCATGGGCTGGTTTGTCAGGAATTCAGTCCAGAGCTTCTGTCCCAGGCCAGTGTCTAATCAGGGCACTGTCTTGTGCAGGATCAGGTCTTTTGTTTTAGTGTTACAGAACGGTGTTTGAGCCCATAAACCCTTCCGTGGCTGGGGGGGTAATCTGTGCTTATGGGATTTGTGTGAAAGCACTCCTGTGTAAATAAAGTGTACTCACCAGAGCAAAGCTTTAGCAGCAGTTCAGTTCTCTGTGTAGGAGAGCTCTGATGCTGCAGCAGGCAGCACCCTCCGGATTCTGCCCAGTGTTTTTTCTCTGCCAGGCCCTGACAGTAATGGGTGGCAAACCAGGAATTTTGTGGATCCTAAATTTGTATTTGTTTGACAGCCCAGGCATTGTCTGTGTATTCCCCTCCCCTCCTTCCCGAGCAGTGGGCATCCCCCGCAGAAAGTGAAAACTGAATGAACTGATTGCTTAACCTCTCCTGACTCTACCCTGGTGGTAGATCATTAATGGTGTAGAAAACGAGGGCCAGCGCTGGCAGCACAGGGTGGGGTGTGTGTGCATCTTTAAGAGATTTATGTGGAGGTCTGAGATGAGGAGACAGCACTGTGGTACATCATCATGCAGGAGACATCAGAGACGTTCTTCTTCGCTTGGATGCATTATCATAAAAAGTGATTTAGACTAGAGCTGATTGATGCAAATGGTCCTCTGTTCTTTCCTATCATTAGCGGCCTCTTTCAGTGGCCAGAGGCAGTGATTAAAGCTGTCATTTGGAGCTGCTCATTAAAGACAAGCACCCGAGTAGCGAGTAGCGGGAGGAAAAAAGGTTGAAGAAGCATGATTTTATTTCTTTCCCCCACCCCTTCCTTAAAAAAAAAGGGCATTATCCTTTTTCCAGTTCTGGCTCTACAGGAAAAGTCTCTGTTTGATGTGACAATGCAGGTGGTTTAAAAAATAAAATCAGAACTACGTTATTGTCACTTAGTGTTTTGAGGACAGTGCAGCAGAGTGTTGAGATGATCATTATAAAAGTATCACTGGGTGTATTTGTTATGGAATAACCTGATGAAATACTAAACATCGTTATTCACACAAGCCAGCGAGTGCCACACGGAAATTGTGCAGGGCTGTAATGACTGTTCTTTTGGGGCTGGCTGGGAAGGATGAGCAGAGGCAAATGCAGAGATGCTGGATGGTGATCAGGTTTGACATGCTTCATCATAACAGATTTGCCTCTTCAGAGTTTAGATTCTTCAGGGCAAGGACTTTGTTTCACTGCGGATGCACAGAGTGTCACACAGCAGAGCCAGGAGCTGGAGTGGGACTTCTGGACATCAGCAGTGAGAAATCAGGGCAAGTCGTTGTTAAATAAATGGCTCGTAGTGGTTTTGTATAACCACGGACCGAGCAAGTCATCCATTAAATTGTGCACAGCGCAGTCCTGGAGCCGAGGACCCGGTGGTTATCGGGGAGTCCTGGGGGTCTTTGGTTCAGTCCTCCGCGCTCCGGGCTCCCCAGGGCCGGCGGCAGAGCTGCTCCCGCCCGTGCGAGGCTGAGGGAGCGCTCCGTCCTCCGCCGGGATTTAGCGATCCGAGCTGGGAGAGGGCTGGGGGAGCGCACGGGCAGGGACAGAAGGACACGGACTGGAAAGAGCCGAGCCTGGTCAGAGCCGAGCAGCCCCGCGCTGGGCGACTGCGGCCCCGGCGGAATGAACGCGTTCTTCGAGAGGTCACCGCCGGGGAAGCTCCCTGAGCGCTCTTAGGCCGGGCTAATAGAAGATGCTGAGGAACGACTGAGGGGAAGTTATGATGATAGCGAAGGAGTAATTTAGCATATTAGGGGAAATATGTCAAACCACACTGATTGCTATAAATACAGCCTTCTTCTTTCAGAATCTGGCTGTGCCCCAAGGATTTTCCTATGAAATTATGGAAGTGCAGCTTACTTATTACTGGCTGGCTTTCACACCATTGTGCCTTCCTTTTCGGTCATGTGCTGAACGTTAAATTGGTACCTTTCCCAAGGAGCTCATTTTTCTTCTAGCGATCCCATGTGAGAGAGAAGAGACAATGCTGTGACTCCAAGGGGCGGTGGCATCCTTAAAGCTGAGTTTATTCTTCAGGAGAGCCCTTCTGCTTAGAGATTTCCCAGATGGGGCAGGTTGCAGGGGGTCAGTGGGGCATGTAAAGGGAATGAGCCCTAAATGCTTGGGGAAGGAGAGGGGGCACTTGGTGGGCTGAGCTTGGCCAGAGCAGGCAGTAGAGGCAAGAAGCAGAGCTTGCTGAAGGTAGCTGCTAACAGCCAGTTTGGGATTTGCCTGTGATTTTTAACAGCTAGTTTTTCCAAACTGGGCCAAATTGCTTCCAACAGAGCCTACTTCTGCTTCTCTACTCAAGTGTGATGTTGCTCTCACTGCAGTCATTACATTTTATACATTAGATACATTATATTTTAATGTATATCCTCCTAATACTCAAATAATCCATACTGTACTGACAATGGTAATAAATTCTTTGGCATTAAACTGCCAGAAAAAGTGAGTGCTTTGTGTGTCATGTCATTCAGGTTTTGTGTGTAATTGATCTGAACAAGGATTTTGATTTTGGAAAATGCTCTGCTGTTTATCTCCTGGAATTCACTTTGGGCAGCAAAGACATCTAACATGAGGGAGGAGAAGGGCAATTGTGTCAACAGAGTTAAAGATTACTATAATTTTAGACCATTTTCTCCTCCTTATGCATCAAGCCAAGTTGCCAACAATTATAAAATAGCAGCATTTCCAAAAGAATTTCTTTTACCTTTGTTTCAGGTTTTCTTTAAGCCAACTTACAAATTCTGTGCATTCATCTTTCTTTCCTCATTCTTTCTCTTTCTTGTTGCTACTGATCATATCTGTGCAGCTCCAGCTCCAGCTCTGCTCTGTGGCTGCCCCTGGATCCCTGGCAGTGCCCAAGGCCAGGCTGGACATTGGGGCTTGGAGCAGCCTGGGACAGTGCAAGGTGTCCCTGCCATGGCAGGGGTGGCACTGGATGAGGTTTAAGATCCCTTCCAACCCAAACATTCTGTGACCATTGAGGTGGGACACAGCCCTGCTGGAGGGAGGCCACGTGTGTGATTTGTGGGACACCTGCTGCTTGCCAGGAATGGGAAATATCGAGTGCAGGACAGCTGGGACATGCATAACCAGAGCAGCCCATGTCCTGTGTGACACAGGTGACACATTTGGGTTTCACCAGCACTAAAACCTCCATGGGCTGAGTCTCTGCCATTTTTGCAATAATAATTTCTCAGTGTAACAAACAAGTGGTATTAATGGCAGCAGGCTAAGATGAACACTTACCTCTCTTGCCTCTGTTTTGGAGGGATCCAGGTTGTTTCATCTCTTCTCTTGTGCCTTTGCATGGTATTTTTGACTGTTGCATTCAGAGCGGGCTGCACAGCAGAGCTTTTGGTGAAGCTACTTCTGCACCGATGCCGGTATTGATTATTTTAGGTTGTGAATGGTGCCGTGTGTGTACGTGACATTTCCAGCACGGTCGGTCTCCACCGTGCCAAGCTCCCTGCCTCGTGCTGTTGGCAGTGCTGCCGTCAGCCCCAGCACCACAGCTCACTCCTGGCATCCAGGGGACTGGAGCTGTGCAAAAGCTTATTGACTTTGAAGTTAGTCCCAAAGAAAACAGCAGTTTGGCCCCATGCTGGCCTGGATTTAGCTCAGGAGCTTGGAAGGCACCAGTTCAGGCAGAAAGGGCAAAGAGCATGGTTGAGCAAGTGTGAAGATAATTTAAAATTTCATTTTGTTTCATGTGTTTTTACCAGAGAGCAGCTTAACAACTCTCAGGTCAAGGGAGCATTTTGAAAGTATTGATTAATATTGTTAATAAAACAGTTAGAGTTGCTAAATGAGGCTCAGGCTGGGAGAGCAGTGTATAGATGTACACATGCAGCATAATCTGTAGGGATATTATTATTGCTAATGTATGTGTAGCCCGTGAGTTCTGTCTTGCTGTCTCGATACAGTTGTGTATAGAAACACCTGAGAGCACCTTCAGAAAAACACAGTGATGTAAAAACTTCGGGGTCCTAAACCACAACATTCTGCTCTGTTGCTGTCAAAAAATTAAATATACAATTCTCATTTTCTTCCCGATGGAGGAGTTGCAATAATTTGGGGGTAAATTAAAAATACAATCCAATCATTTCCTTGTAAAACCTGGTGCTGACATTAGCCTTTAGTTATGACATTGCAATTATCTCCATGGCAACCCGGTGTGATGTGACAGCGCGATGGCTGCACGTTCACGTGCTCCCAGGCTGGAGCCCAGGGAGCTGGGTTCCTGCCTGAGACATTCCTGATTTTCTCCTTCCTTGCAGTAGTTTAGTGCTGGTATAACATGGCTGCGCTCAGGGCCCCTGTGCCTGTTCAAAGAGCAGAGCAGATTCTGTGCGTTTATGGGAGCCTTTCAGGCATATTAAGGAGCAATATTTTATATGATCTCTTCCATTAATAAATAATTTTGGGAAAGCTCATACATGAATACAGCACTTCCAGGCCATTATGCACAGGAATACATTATCAGTGGAGATTGCACCTTGGTTAACTGTGAAGCCTGTTGTGTAGTCAGACACATTTGGTGCCTCCCGAAGCCACAGGACAGCACCGAGCCGAGCAGAGAGAAAAAGAGTTACTGTGGATTGAAAGGGCTGAAAAGGCTGAAGAGGCACAACCCAAAACCTGTTCCTAGTTTTGGTTTGGACTGTGTTTTCCATGCCTTAGTTCCTTGTCTGTCCACAGATTCCCCAGTGATAGACTCTCAGTCTTTCCCAGGATCCCCAGCTCCTGTGTTTTCATTTGTAGTCTTCTGTTGGGGCTCTGATCTGTACCTGCCTCTCCAAACTGAGGTTACATCGCAACTTTCCCCCTTGGGAGGCTGTGGCAGTGGGACTGAGCTGAACCCCTTTTCATCCCACCATTTTCACTTTCAGGGAAGGGGGAGGGCCATGGCCTGTCCAGGCTGAGCAATTCCCACATCTTCAGTCACCAAAACCATCAGGAGTCAAATGTGCCACAGGCTCAATGCAGAAATGAATTCTGAATACCAGCTCAGGGCACTTTGTCCTAGGAATGCATTGCCAAGCACACCTTAATTTGTTAGGTAAACTTTTAAATTATTCTTATTCCCTTGGTGCAGTCATGGATTGATGGTAATGGAGCCATCCACCACCAACTTTAATGCTTTTGTGTCTAACTGTGGACACTGCTGTATGTATTACTTAGGCCACCAGGCTGGAAATGCCATTATCCACAGTGATCCATGTATTTATACATATAAATACATAGCACATGTATGTGTGTACATATATACACACACAGTGTGTCACTGCTGCAGCAGCTGCTAAGAGAAGAACTTGTTTTCTGGAAGGCATCAAGACTAAGATGTATTTCACCACTCTGATGTGCAGCGACTTGGGTGATTAAATTTCTGTGTGGCAAGATAAGACAGCACCCTGAAGGATTTATGTCCTTGTATCTCTGTAGGCTGTGAATTTGCTTTCTGTTACCTTAGTGAACTGTGCTGGAGGTGTTTGAGGCCTTGGGGGGTGGGGGGAAGCTTTCTTTCTTGATCTTTTCTGGCTTTTGCACCTAATACGGCTGAAGTCAGATTTTTGGGGTGGACTGGCCCACAGGGGTGAGAGAACGGGGCCAGGGTGCTGCGTTATCCTGGTGGGTGGCTCGGGGGGGAGGGAGGATCCCCATGCAGAGCTCAGGAGCAGACAGGGGAGTGTGGGCAGTGCTGCCTGTGGGGCACAGCAGGGAGGGAGTGACCCTGCAGAGAAATGGGCTGCAGGGCTGGTCCTACAGCAGCCAGACCGTTCACCCTTCCTCCTGCCTTCATCCTTCATCCTTCCTGCAGTGCCCTGGGACAGCTCCACCACATGGGCACCCCCAGCTCTGGTCTCTCCTCAGGAGGGGCACACGGGGCAGAGCTTAGACAAAGGGAGCTGGCGCGGAGCAGCCTCCGAATGGCCCCGGATCTTCCCGGGTTCTTGTGAGGCAGGAGGAGCTGGCTGGGTCCTCCTGGCACATGACACAGCTGCCTTTGGTGTGAGGAGAGGCGTCCCAGCCCCCGGGTGTGCAAATCTGCTGAGGCTCACGGGATCCGCTCCTGACCTGCGAGAGTAGGAGAGCGAACAGCGAGGAGACCCTTGTCAAAGGGCAGGGAGAGGGCCAGGGAAACCCTGGAGACTGAGGAAGATACTGGCTCAGCATTCAGCCCCTGGCATTCCATGGGGTTTGATCGGCAACGAGCTCAAAGCTGGACTTCATCATTGCACTTTAAAATACTTTTTACTTTTATTAAATCTCTGAAAAGCTGTTTTGCTGCTGGTTTTCTTCTAGGCTCAGTTATCCAGTCTTGATGTTATTTCTTCCCTTTTTTATGAGAATGAAAAAGTGACACCTTACCCTCCTGCAAAGCAAAATTGATATTTCTCAGTCCTGACAAAATATCTTCATTTAAAAGGTTTGACTTTCCACCTGAGACCCCCACTAAATCTATCCAGTACAGCAGCTGGTGCTAGGAAAACTCTGCAAGGAACTAAAAGTCCCATGTAAACATGATTGAAGCATCCCTTTACCCAGCATTCTTGGCACTGTTTATTCTGAGGATGATCCTAGGCAAGGGACGGGAGTTTGACTGGGTTTGTTCCCTCCCACTCCAGCTTATTGGGAGCAATCTGTGGCTTTCAAGATGCTGTTGGCCTAAGGACTGACGCTACCAACATCGCTGAAGTTTGGGCTTTGGTGGGACTGCTCAGACTGTGCAGTTATGTAGGCTCGATTCAAAATCTGCTGAGGTGTCACTGGAAATCCTCCCGTGCTTTGGATGGAGCCTTAACTTTCTGCAGATCAGCTTTTCCAGCATCTGCTGAGCTGCAGAATGGCTCCTCAACCACAGGGCTTGCAGGCAGCATCTCCCTGCTCCTCCTGCACTCTGACTGCATAGAGAGCTATTTAGGATGGCTTAAGGTTTAAGTTTCTGTATTAATTCTCTCCTGACCCTCGTTAGCCGAAAGGAAAAAACAATTCTGAAAGGGTTTGATTTCCTAATATTGTATCTTCTGTATCTGCAGTGCCTGTTGTGGCCTATTAAGAATTAAACTGAGATCACTAAACTCATTTCATTTATGCCTTGGGCCTCATTCAAACCCTGGTTTCCCAGCAAAGTAAGGCCAATGGATTAACGTTTCACCTAGCTCAATGGAGTGGTTTTCATCTCTTTTAATGCCTTTGGCATTAAGAAAAAAAAAGAAAGAAAGGGGAGGGGGGGAAAAGAAAGAGGACGATGCTTTGACTGCACCAGAGCATTTTGTTAGTGCTCCGGCAGTGCCTTTACTGGGATTATTTTGTAGTGTGCTGGGCTTTATCCCACTTCCAGTGGGAGAGGAGGAGTGGCAGAAACGTTTATTGCATCTTTATGTTGTTAAGCAGTTTGTCTGGCCACAAAATTATTTTTTTTAAAGGGATTTGGGTCTCTCTCTTTAAAAGGCAGCCTGGTCCTCCCTGGCCAGGCCCAGCAGCCTTGGCTGCTGTCAGACAAATTACAGTATGGGTGAAGCTGTGATATCGACATGTGCGACTTGATCTTTTTTAATGGGGGCACCACGGGGGTTTCTGCCTGCCCCACTGAGCCTAATGTTCTGTAAGGAAAAACAGACCCAGCACTAAAGGACATTTCTAATGGGCTGCAGCTTAACCCTTTGGTAGCTGCTTGCCTGGCTCCAGTGCCATGGTCTTTAGGGAAGTGTTTAGGGAACCCCATGGGAGCTGACTTCGCTTATCCTCAACGTACTCCATCATGGTACCTGGGCAAGCGCTGCTCTGGAGGGACACGGCTGGCCTTCCTCCCCCTCCTCTTCCCCTTAGCTCATAATTAAACCAAATGGTTACAAACTCACTGGCGAAGGGAGCTCTGTAATTATAACAACAAAATAGCCTGTAAATTGGAGCTGTCTACTTCTCTATATTAACAACAGCTTTATGTACAAGTGTGGCTATTTATTTTGACCTTTCATAATAATTAGCTTCCTAGGGATAAAGAATTCGACATTTATGAATTCAGCAATGCAGAACAGCAAAGGTGAAGACCCTTCTGGAGATGGGGGAGTTCTGCAGATTTATTTGGGGTTTATTTTTGTGCGCGTGTGATCCTGTCCTTTTTTACTTCGTTAACAAGCTCTGAAATCTAAGCATGAAGACTGCGGGGCCTGAGGGTTTCCGTAGGGCTGCCTTCTCCCTGTGTACCTCCTTCACCCTCTTGGAGTGCTGCTCAGGAGGGTGTGTGAGCCTCTGGAGACAGGGAATCAGCAACTGCTGCTCTGCAGAGAGAGAAACCAACCTTGCCACAGCCACCAGTGAAAGGTTGGCTTATTTAGGCTGCCCAGAGCAGCTGTGGCTGCCCCTGGATCCCTGCAAGTGTCCAAGGCCAGGCTGGACGGGGCTTGGTGCAACCTGGGATAGTGGAAGGTGTCCCTGCCCATGGTGGGCTGTTGGAATGAGATGAGCTTTGAGGTCCCTTCCAACCCCAACCAGTCTGGGATTCTGTGATTGTGCTGAAAACCTCAGCCTAAATGTCAGGTATCCTAGGGTACCTTGGCTCTGTAATTTTGCTCCCAGTCATTGTTCTTTAACTTCCTTGACTTTTACCCTGCCTCACTTTCCGCACAGTCAGTGGTCCATAAACATGGGGCGCAGGAAGTTGCATGCCCGTGAAGCCTTTCACTGGATAGAATATTGCAGTATCCATTTATTATTAATTGTCATTAGCACTAAAAAGCCATGAAAGCTCTTAGCATCTTGTTTACTTCATGCAGCTCATCCTGAGGACTCCTCTCAAGCTCTTGAGATAGTGCAGTAGTTGTAAATAGAACTTAAGAAGCAATAAAACCTCCTTTCACTGCTGTGTGCCACTTCTGGAGGCAGCTTGTCTCCTGTGCTGATGTTGGCCAGGATGGGGTTGGAAGGAGCAATGGGGTTTCTTCCATGAAATGCATGATTAGACCCTGTGCCAAAACCTCAGAGGAGAATATTTCCACTGCTTGGCTGCCTCTCATGAGGGACAGGTAATGAGGATCTGAGAGCACATCCACCAGCCTTCCTATCCCATCTTGTTGTGCACAGTTCAATTCCTGCCCATTGGTCCTTGGGCCAGGAAATTCCATGTCCTTTTCGGGTTTTTTCCTGTGGGTACTGTTTCACTCTGAGAATTTATTCATCATCAAAGGTCACTTTGCCAACAAAACACACGGGGGGGTTTGGCTTCATCCTCGGGCTGGCTGCAGGACCTGGTAAAAGGGATTTGTACCCTGGGGGGGACAGTGACAGTGCCACCACAGGTACCACATGCTCATCTTGCAGGACTTTTCTCATCACTGGTTTAGAGCTTTGAGTTTCTGGTAGGGAGAGGTTCCGTAGCCCCCTGCAGCTCTGTGTAGGTGCACACCATGGAGTGAGTTTGTGCAGGGCTTCCTCAAGAGAAGCTTTAGGTGGAATCATCCCTTGGGGCTTACTCAGGGTTTCACTGAGGGTAGGGAACCCTGCCAGAGGACAGAGTGAGCTTTGCACTGCATGCTTTGAAAATCCAGACATATGCATTGGAGGGCTGAATGAAGGCACAGGATTAAAGCCAGCATGGATTCTGTACAAACCGGGGTCATGTATTTGAGGCTGAAGCCACTGAGGATCCAGGGGATGGCTAAAGATAACTCCTTCTATGTTGTCTACACGCTCTTTGCCTTCACACCTCGGTGTTAGGGTGTGTTGGGGATAGAGAGGCATGTCAAGGCTGTAGCTGCAGGATGCATAATACTGGTGGGTGCATTCCTGGAATATCCCAACAATGTTAATTTGATCCGGGTCAGGTGTGGTTCTGTGGTTACATTTCTGTCTGTTCAGCCAAACATACGATAGAAGTTTACATTGGCTTTTCTGCCTCTCTACTGGTGTTAACATTAGCTGTGAGATGACAGATGATACTTCCTCCAGGAAAAAGTTTGCTGGGACACACTCACCCATCAACTTTTTTTAAACTTTGCTTTGGCAGTGGGAGGTGATACACAAGCAGCACTTGGAGTTTGAAGGCTGCAGGGCTTTTCACCAGGCAATTGCCCCCCTCAAATTTGGTTTATTGTGCAATCAAACCACCATCTTAGTGCCTGTCAGTGCAGAGGACTGTGGGTTTCTACCTTCTTGCACCTATGCAAACACCTTGGATCTGCTTGCATTGGAGCAAGGCCACCCTAAGCACACTGTCCCTTGTTTACATGGAATAAAAGTGGTTAATGTTGCCAGCTGACCACTGACAGGAACAGATTGGTGTTTAAAGTTTACAAACACCGTAGCAGGGACGGTTGATGGTGCTGCAAGGACAAACGGGGTAACATTCCTTTAAAGGAAAGTAGCATCTGAATCCAGTCCACTGAAGGAAAAGGTCATCATGGTAAAGTTTGATGAAAATTATGAAAAACTGTTCTAAGGAAGTAGGAAGTGCTCCATCTCTGTGGAGCAGCACTCAGACCTTGTCATGGAGCAGAGCTGCCCTGCTGAACTGGGGCTTTTCCAGTTCTGCACTGTGTAATTGTCACGGCGAGCTCAGAACTGTGACTTCAACACCAGGAACCAAAGAAAACAATATAAATGTGTGTGGATATATATATGACATAAAGTGAGAGGCGCCAGGCTCTCTGTGGCCTGGCTGTGAAGCCCGTTTTGCTGGGCTGCCCTTGCCCACGCCGCTGCTGTCAGCTTTTGCACTGCTCCCAGTGAGAGCTCCGGGAGGAGCAGCCCTGGGTTTGGGGCTCGGCGTCTGTTACTTTGGGATCCTGAAACGTTAGCTCCTGGCAATTAATATAATTACGTCATTAATGTCACACCCCTGATGTTACTGTGTGTCAGAGTCAGACAATTGCAGTGTTGTGATTTCTTAGTTATGTAAAAGGCGATTAAGGCAATTAAGTGGGTGATTAAAGCTGCTCAGTCAGAGGTGCTGACTGATGCTATTACCGAGCAGCAGCAGCGGTGTATAGTAACAGCGATGGAAAGTACCTCCAGCAGCAGGGACTCGCTTGTTGGGGGCCTGGGGGATCTTCAGTGAGCCATCCCCCACCCCCTCATCCCCCACCTCTCCCAGCCATGGTGATTTACTGAAAGGTGTTGAGCAACGAGCACATACAGCACCAACTACATGGTTAAATAAAAAGCTTCAATGTTCCCTTTGAAATGAGCATTATTGGCTTTATTTAATTAAATATGGATTTACACTATAAATATTGGAGCTCATAGAGCCCATATTTCAATTAATGGATCATTTGTATGTCATGCTCGCTTTGTAATTACTGGAATGTGAAAATACAATGAATTGAAATGATTTCCCCTCCTCTTCAAATAAATCTGAGCAAGAATCAGATAGAAACTGTTCTCCTACCCAGAAGTGTGTGGGCATGTGGCTGCACCCAGCACAGCCACACGGGTCCCAGGCAGAAGAGGGGATTCTGGCAGGTTATTGCAGGAAGAGCATGTGGGGTGTGCGAGGCATCTGTCTTGATACTGTCAGCAGTGGTTCTGCAGGAGAGCAAGCTGCCTAAATATGAAGTGTTTTACTCCCAGGGTGGCTCTGGCTGTTAAGTTGACAAACACAATGTACCAGTTGGTGCAAATGATGTAGATTTTTTGGGTTGTTTCTGGTCAGGACCTCAAACAAGCCTGTTCAGAAGCTGTGTTCAGCAGTGCCGTCATAAACTGTTTGATGGGGAATTGTGGGATAAGGACTGAGTTTGGTTCTTAGTGCCCAGAGAACAAAAAACATGGAAAATGCCATTGTTTCTTGTCTTCTGAACACTGCCCACACACATTTTTATAGTCTCCTTCTGTTTGCAAGGATGTGGTATCCATTTTCCGGGGTATTTTATGTTAAAAAGAAATATAAATAAATATGTCAGGCTTTGCATCAAACAAACCCAGTGGTAATTGAGACTGGCAAGGATCTGCTGTCAGGAAGTGAGGCCTTGTTATTCTCTGCTCGGCAGAAGCAGCAGCCCTGGCCTCGGCCCTCTCCCCCTCCTCCTGCTCCTGTCCCTGTCTCTCCAGGCAGATGGCAGCGGCAGAGCACCGCAGCCTGCCCGGCCACCATTTCCCAGCCAGCGAAAGGTGGCTCGGAGGGCCTGGCCGTGAGCTGCCGTGGCATACATAATTCCATCAGAAAATATCCAAGGGTGGAAATCATTGTTCTCCGAACTAGCTGAGCTGGAGCCAGAGCAGAAATACTAAAGTCAGTTGTGCCTTTGAGCTGCCTATAACAGCGCCCTTTGGAGACCCATTTCATACAAAATTTGAAGCCTGTGTTTATTGCCCATTAAAGCAACCTTTATTTTATGGCAAATGTTGCAGTAATTGCCTTTTACGAAGAGCACTTTGTAACACACATGCACTGTTGAAAGAAAACCACTCTGGTATTGTCTATCGGGACTTAATGGCGCAATTAATTTTACTCCATCTGTTCCTGAGACTTTAAAGGAAAATGGATTTTTTTTTTGAGCGCACTTTAATGAAGAAGATAAAGCGGCCCGGCTGGTGTCCCACAGGCTCAGCGCAGTAAGTTCAGATTATTGCTCAGTCTGTCAGAATGGGCTGCTCCCCTCGGCAGCCGCGCAGCCAGCAGCCCGCGCTGGCCCCTCGCCGCGCCATTCCTGATGACAAACTGCCAGCCGGCTCCCACAAAAGCGCGATTAAAATGTCAGCACAGGATGACGAAGGGGCCAAGAGGGTCCTCGGAGACAAACTGTGTTGGGTATGAGTTAATACTTCACTGCAGCGCGAGGGCTGCTGCTGCTTCAGGGAAGCGCGGCAGAGCCGTACAAAGGGCTGGTGTGAGCACACGGATACACCTCGTGCCGCAGCCGGAGCGCTGGCACAGCCCCGCCGGCCAACGCGAATTTATACCGGCTGAGGGGCTGCCAGGCCAGCCGAGCTGCTTGATTTTATGTCCGCCAGCCCATATTGCACCGCAAAACAGAGCTGCAGGATTCGTTTCCCTTCCCTGGGACTGCCACGAGCGGAGGCGCTGGAGAGGGGCAGGGATGCTGCCGGATGGCGGCAGAGCCGGCTGCGCTGCCGCGGGCGGGGCCGGGTGCTTTACAAAGGGTCTCAAATGGGGATTTTGCAGCAGAACCTGGGGCCCAGAGGCCCCGCGGCTCAGCGTCCTGGGGCTGGGGCTGCTGCTGGGGGCACAAAACCCTGATCTGCCACGGCCGGGCCAGCACCACGGAGCGTTGGTGTTCTCGGTTGGCGTTCTGGGCTCTGGGTGACCGAGGCTCCCCTTCCGCCAGCCCAGCCCCCGGCGGGGCCTCCCTGAGCGAGGCCTCGACACAGCCCCACTGCTGGTGGGGCCGGGGCTCCCCGGAGCAAGTGACCTGAGCACGAGCTGTGAGAGCTGAGCCTCTGTCACGCCAAGGCCGGTGTCCCGGGTGTCCCCCGGCCGTGCTCGGCCCGTGTCCCCTCACCTCCCGGTGAGGGCGATCCCGGTGCCGGTAAATCCGTGCGGGCTGGCACGGCCTCAGCCCTCGCCAGTGTTTGCTGACTTGCGAGGGGGTAGGACCCACTTTGTCACTGCGGTTTAATTCCCCGAGAGCCCTCCTGAGCAGTTTCTGGGGGTGTGAGAGTGACAAAAGCCTGTAATGAAAAGGAGAGGAGATTGTCAGCGCTGGCATCCCGCTGGGAGCGATCTGCGCTCCTCCTGGGCAGCAGGTGGGAGCCGCGCCATTGTCCCTAATGGTTATTAGCCAGCGATGAGCAGGACAAATGTGGGGTCACCTCTCCCGCTGGCAGGGCAGCAGTTGCAGGATTTAAAGCCCCTAGGAGAGGAAGAAATGACATGGTTAGTACCTACAGCTCAGGATGTGACCTGCTCACTTTTAAATGATCTGTTAGAGTTTGGGGGAGGGAGAGCGGAGGACTGCTAGAGCAAGTTGAATTCAAAATATATTGCCTACTTGAATTAAATGCAATCAGAGACATTCACTGATATCATAATGGCTCTTGAATAATCAGCACAAGACATAGCACTGGGCTATTGACTATTTAAAGCAAGATCCAGCAAGACAGCGATTGCAGCGAGCTGCCTTTGGCGAGGGGTGGGTTTTGTTTCCAGTGCCATGTGCTGATTCCCAATGAAGATTTAAAGCCAAGGATATAAAACGGGAAGCCTTTACATTTCCAATAAAACTTGCTTGCTTCTTGCTGTTCATGTTCAATTAATGACAATGTCTTCCTGGGTTTCCATGCTTCTTACGGATTTGCTTCATCCCACCTCTCCAATGTGCTCGTCTGTGACATCTCACCCCCTCCCTGCTCCTCTAGGCCTCCTCTTCCTCCCTCCCTCCCTC
>VWZW01007919.1:225833-250613 GCA_013397115.1 Edolisoma coerulescens
TGGGGATTGATCTTTCTCTTGTGCCCATTTAACTGGAACAGCTCTCCCTCCTCTCCCCGAGCCACTTCCTCGCCCCAGGTCACCCCTTAAAAAATACTGATTTGCTGTTCTCTGCTGCCGGTGCTAAATGCTGCATTATTACACCTTGCCCCACTACTTCCAATTTCCTATTTTTGCCTTGTCATTATGAGCCTGCATGAATTTGTACCTTATTGCTATCAAGTTTCAGGGTTTTTCAGACTCCCCTTTGGCTCCCTGCGTGGCTTGCCCTGTGTGGGAGCTGCTGACCCAGATGTGTGCAGTGGATGCAGCGGTGCTGTTAATGGCTGCACAGCCCGCTCGCCCCGGGAGCTCCGAGCACTTTACCAGCAGGAGCGGGGGCTCGGGCTCTCCCGTGGGGGGAGCGCGTTGGGTTCCAGCTGGATGAGCTGGGCATGGGCTGTGCAAATGTCTCGGAGAGATGGGGCTGGGGCCAGCCTTGGGAAGCGCAGGGCTCACACTGCCACGGCCCGGGAGCGAGGCTCCTCTCCCTGCTGCTGCAGAGCAGTTTGTGGTGCTTTCTTCGGGGGATTTGTATGAAGCTAAATTGTATTGTATCGGATTAGGGCTCCATAAGTTTACTGTTTGCAGTGCAGCTTGCATCTGCTCCCCCAGTAATCTCCCCTTGGATGGGACGCACGTTTATTCTGTGAGCTGCTTCAACGGGAAAATAAATGTGCCCATATCAGTGTGTTATTGAGGGAGTAAAGGGATGCAGCTGGTCCCCAGCTCATTCAGCAAACCTGTGCTGTGACTTACAGCTCTGTGCCGCGCACACGGTGCCACCAGCTCTCCGCAGCACTGCCTGTTAATGGGAGGGCTTATAAGTAGGTCCAGTCAGGGCAAGATTCCTGTCTAGCACTCGGTGCTTTCCAAACCCTGCGGTAAATCCCCTTCTGAATGGAGCACTGTGCTGGCCTTTCAGGGCTGGGGAGAGGGGAGGATTGAAAGATTTGCCTTTGCATTCTGCACGGCTCGCCTGACGCAGACATATAAACCACAGGAGGTTTGTGCTTGTGTTTTCCCAGCTCATTTCCCATAGCCTGGGAAGTGATCCCTGAGTGTCAGGTGGCATGCAGGCCACTTTCCATGTCAAGGAAAGCAAAAGAAACCAGTGTGCTCCTCTGTGTGGCCAGCTCTTATTTATCCTTTTAAGTGTTGCTTGCCCAGGAATGGAAATGACTGTCCCCCAGTTACCAATTTGGACTGGGATGGCATCTCTCTGACACTGATCTTCGCTTCAGGAACTCTCTGTGTTAGGAATGGGGAACCTTTCAGAGCTGCAGGGTCATTTTTTCACCCTCAGTAGAGTTTTGATCTATTTCTAAAATCTATCTTTCCCCATTCACTGGGGAAAATTAAACGCCAAGATAGTTCTTCTTGGCAGCCCCTGGCTGCAGAGAGACTTCTTGTGCCTGGTGGGTGTGCCTGGCCTGGTAGATGTGGCCAAGGGGCAGTGAGAGGCTTCAAGGCAAAATTCCATGTTGAGAGCCCTCAGGGGATGAGAAGACTCCCTAAAATAATGAGTTCCTTTGCAGTAAAAAAAGTTGGGCTCTCCATTTTCTTCTGAGGTGGTTGAGTCACAAGTGATTCCAAGGAAAAGCTTGACCACACAAGGAGCAGAATTTCCTTTTTCTGTACATGAAAGCTCAGATTCCAGCCTGGCCTGGGGAGTCTGAGGGATTCA
Source organism: Edolisoma coerulescens (assembly GCA_013397115.1). Taxonomy (NCBI): domain Eukaryota; kingdom Metazoa; phylum Chordata; class Aves; order Passeriformes; family Campephagidae; genus Edolisoma; species Edolisoma coerulescens. The sequence continues at coordinate 227,560 of VWZW01007919.1, forward strand.
GAGGCTTTCACAGAAAGTGCCAGTATCAGAGAAGTTCTCAAGAGAGCCGTACACCAAGTCAGAGTTACTTGAGGCGTGCTCATGGCAGGAATGGAGATTAAAGATGCACTCACTTGCAAAGCTTTGGCTAACTGGAAGACAGAGCACCTCAGAACTCAGGACTTAAGGCATCAGTGCTTATTTACTGTTTTACACATGTAACCCGTGGTGTGCAGGACACCCTCACCACGCTTGTTTCTTCTCCCCGATGTGCAGCAGTGTCAATCAGAGGTAAATTGGACTTGACATGAGCAGGAATGAGCCCAAACCATGGGGATGTTATCAAGGAATTGGTTAGATTTGAGTTGAGACTTAAAATTCTTTTCTTCACGTTTAAAGAAAAGTAAAATCAAAAGTCAAACGCCTGTGCTGTGACATGCTCAGGTGGTGGCAACACCCGTACTTGTGTTCCTGAGGAGCCCCAGGAGTCACAGCATGAATATCGCAGTGCAAAACAGGCTGGGAAATCAACCCCAGCATTTCAGGACATCTGTGAGAAAGAGGAGCCAACACACTGAAGAAAATACAGAAAATACTAGGAAACATCTCCCCATTGCAATACACTTAAATACCACTCTGACCCAAGGGATGTGTATAGTAGTACTTTAAGACAGATCTGTGAGAGCAAACATGGAGCTTGCCCTCGTGGATTGGATCAGCAGTAAACAAGTGCTGTTGCTGTGAGATGGGGGTGGCAGGAGCTGGCAGTGGCCCTGTGGAGTGTGTGCAGGGGACAGGAATTCTCCCTGGCTCCCTGCAGCAACCAGATGGTGCCCTGAAGCCCTTCCTTTGATTTCCTAAACTCCTTTGCTGGTGCTAGTGAGCCTAAAATTACCACTCAGATGTACTGTGTGGTTTACAGGTAAGCCAAGCCCCACGCTGGAGCACCCATCTGCTTTCTCCAGGACACAGATCCGGATCTGAATTCACTTTTTTTTTTTCCAGCAGCCCCGTCGTTATGCTTGCTCCAGCTGGAGCTCCCTGCTTTAAATGTTGTTAGAACTTTGCTCTGAGTCTGGGGCTGAATTTTCTGGCTCCATCTCTGAAGGATGTTGCTGCTGCAGGGCCCTCCCTGCCCTGGGGGTTGTGGTGCAGGGTGGTTGAAGGCATCACTGGCACTTGCAGGAGTGGTTGGCTTGGCTGTGTTTGATGCAAAGTGCTGCTGGACACTCACACACGTCCTTCATCCCTTCCTCTACTTTATTCCTCCTGACTACAGCAGAGCAGAGCTTAAGAGCTCAGCTTTCACCTGGTGGTTTTTCATCCATGGGCTGTGGGGCTCTTTAAGCCTGATCCCTGTCACCCTTTGGTGACAGCGGTGACACCCATGGCTGTGTGGGAGGTCAGGGAGAGCCCACACTAAACACACAGTCCTTCATCCTGAGCCTTGTCAGGGGCTGAGCATGGCTGTGACTTGTGACAATCCCACAGAATCCCAGGCTGGGCCAGGCTGGAGGGGACCCCAGAGGGTCCCTGGTGCCACCTCCCTGCTCAGGCAGGGCCATCCCAGAGCACAGGGCACAGGGCTGTGTCCAGAGGGCTCTGGAATATCCCCGCTGAGGGAGACTCCAGCCCCTCCCTGGGCAGCCTGTGGAGGGCTGGGCAGTGCCCAGGGCAGAAGTTCTGCCTCTCGGCTGCACCTTCCCTGTGCCCGTGGTCCCTTCTGTGCCTCCACCGTGGTGTGAGTGACCTGGTGGGAGTGGACAGACCACCTGCGAGGGGGCAACAGGGCAGAGCAGACACAGAAACTTTGGAAAGGCTCCCTGGCAGCAAAAGCCAAGGGAGGAAAGGCAAAAACTCTCCTCCAATAAATTCCACAGTTCATACTGCCTTAAAAGCTTGTCGTGATTTAGGCTTTTGTTAAAAATTCCACCTCTTGATCTTCAAAACTCTGGCTAATGATGGAAAAGAAAAATCCAAAACCACAGACCTCTACAGAGTTTTATATATTTTATAATAAAATAACTTTCCCATGACTTCCCTCATAATAATATTTTTAAGAAACCAGGAAGGCTGACTGGTGTTGCTGGAGTGCAGCTTTCTGCTTTAATGGGCTGCAGCTGAAGCAGTTCAGAAGGCGGTGAGGGTTTGGAGCGGGGGCAGCAGGAGTTAAGTTCACACCCCTGCCGAGCGCCTGGACCCACAGCAACTTTGGCTTGTCAGGTTGGGAGAATTTCTGCAAATGAACTTTGCAAAGAATTATGCAGGGCTTGGCATTACAGTATTACACACTCGCCTGTTCTCAATCACTCACTGGAACTTATTTTGTAGTTAACCTCCATAAAGGACTGCACAACCGAGCAAAGGCCTGTCACACACACATTATTTAGAAGCCCTTATTATTATTTTATTGCCAGTCCTTGACAGCTGAGGAAAAGCCAAGCGCTTTAATCTTTCTTTCCCTTTAGTTTACAGTGTAAGAGCTGCATGTAAGATGGATTTGATTAATATGTAACAGAGATGCAATTCTCTGTAAAATGTGCTGTACTTTAGAACCCTGGAAAACAAACTGCATCACAATGGCTTAAATCTCAGTCCATTGTATTATATAGACATCATAAATAATAGAGAGCAGGCAGATATTGCTGCAGGCTTCATCTACATAACACATCTGAGCTCTCTATAATGTGTTCAACTTGTCACTTTTAGTACAGAAGAGAGGCAATAAAGCTAACAGCTGACTAAACCACATCAGCCTTGCTTCCACTTCCAGGGTGGTGAATGCTCATTAAGCAATCTTAGCTGTGACTTTTAAAATCCATAACTCTTACAAATGTAAAAAAGTTGCCACAAAAGATTAAGCGCAAAATACATGTCAAAGCATTAATTTTCGGCGTGTAGATTCCAACCACCGCAAACCTCAAATATTTCTTTCCCTTTTGTTTTATATGTGCTTTTGGTTAAAACAGATCTTCATAAAAAATATTTGTTTCCATCTGGGGCAGCAGATAACCTCTGTGATTGTAGGGAGTGAAGGAGAACTGTTTTTCACGCAGCCAGGACAGGCTGTACTTCTGCACCCCAGTAGGATTTTCACTTGGCAGGAATGTTGGCATGTCAGCTGGGAGATCGGGGATGGAATCGCTCCCTGGGCAGAGTTCAAGTGTGGCACGACCCAGAGCGAGGTGGTCCCTCCCAGGGGGGAGGGTGAGGGCAGACCCTGCGTTAGCGGCAGGGCCAGAAGGACACTGAGGAGCCAGAGAAATGCTGGATTGGCAGGAGCTAAAGGCTGGGCACAAAGCACAAAGCCCAGGCCCAGAGCTTGGGAGCCAAACCCTTCATCCTCGGAGGGGCGAAGGATAAATGAACATCCGAGTGCCTGTGGAGCTGCTGCTCTGGGCTGATGGGATTTCGTGGGGCACCCGTGGGAGAAGCTCCATGGCAGCACTCAGGGTGCAGGTGTTGTCCCCAGAGCCTTGCTCTGTGCCCCAGAGACTTTGTGCCTCTGCCAGCCCCCCGGTACCAGCTGTCAGATTGGCCCCTGTGGCTCCTGTGGATGCACACGTTATCCTTTAAAGAGCCCCGAGGCTGTGCTGGGTGGCTGGGATGCCAGTGGCAGTGTCCCAGTGTTTGGGGATGGGCCAGGCATCTCCAGCAAAATGCCTCCTTGTTCTCCAGCTACCTCCAGATCACCCTCAACTCTAGCCACGTGAAGGGGAAAAGCAAGCAGAAGTAGGAATTTACATTAAGCAGGGGATAAATGTTTAGAAGAATGTTTGTTGTAGGGGGAAAAAAAAGAAAAAGAAAAAAAAGAAGTAAGGAAGGTTATTAGCAAAAGGGTGTGGGCTGGAAGGTCTCTGCTGGTGTCCAGTGGCCAAGAGGTGCTTTCCCAGGAGCCAGCACAGAGAAGGGGTTTTCCAGTGCTGGGGGTAACCACGAAAGCCCTGGGCTTGGTAGCCAGGGGCTGCCAAGGGTTTTGTCACAATCCAGTTGTGAGAAAAGCCCAGCTGGGCCTGAGAGGGCAGTCCTGCCCTTAACCCCGGCCTGGGGAGGGTTTATGAGGCAGTTAATCTCCAGGAAAGCTAAAGGCTTTAAAGAGAGAAGTAAGTAATATATAGCTTTGCTTTGGCTTTTTGCACAAAGGAATTTCATCTTGTGACAAAAAAAGTTTGCTTCCAATTATAAGAGAAACATTTCAAGGGCAAAAAATGCAACTTGGAAAGCGTAAATCCCCCCTTGCACGAGGGTGGGTGCCAAGCTGTCCTATACAGAGGCTTTGTTTTTGTAATGCTGAGACAAAGTCCGGATTTAGAATGGAAAAGTTCTCAAAGGAGACTCCCCCTTTTACCCCTAATTTCCTATCAGATATGAAAAATGCTTTCTGCAACAGAATCAGTGGTGTTGCACAGTCTGAGGCAGAGGTCTGTGGGGACAAGCTGGCAAGGCTGTGAGAGGGGTTACTGAAAGGCTGGGGGGTGGAAATGACACAGGGAGTTGTTTCCAGTTTCTCCAAGAAGATGATCCAGCCTTTTGGCTGCCCCCTTCCCACGGCCTCGCTGTGGTCCCTTGTTAACCATGGGCAGGGGCTGGCATGGGCACCTTGCAAAAGGAGGGAGCAGAACTGAACAGGCAGCTTTGTGTCTCATGAACACCCCTTTTCTGGCAATTATACCGTTTCAGTGTCTTATCTTTTACATCTTCAAGCAAAACATTAATACCTGAGGCTGATTATTCTTGAATTCTTCAAGTGTGCTCTAGTCCCCTCCTCCCCCCTAATGGCACCTGGGACTCTCAGAGGGTGTGATGCTGTCACACAAAAAGTCTTTAAGAATCTTTCACTCCAGGCTGACATCCCCACAGGATGCATTTTAGCAGTTTCAGAAGCTCTTCTTTCCCAGGGGGGTTATTAAATGTCTGTCGTGAGTATGGACTGGTATTCGCAGCGTTCATTTCAGATTTAAATCGGTTGGAAAGTTCTGTATTAGGTGGTAAAGAAAATGCAATATTATTTAGAGGCTGTGGTCGTGGGAGCAAAACTGGGAGTGATGTGACAGCTAGGAGCCCTTGAAGAATCAGAGGTGAGGAAAGGGAAAGGATTGTCCCAGCAGTGTCATTCTGCTACTGAGGAAAATGATAAAAATGCCATCCTGTGTGCCATTTCCACTTGGGCAGCGTGCTGGGGAGGTGCAAGGTATGGATCTGTGCTGGCCATACAGCTGGGGAAGGAATAGGGCTGGACAGTCAGGTAGGTCAACTCTGTCTTTCATGCCCAACATAAAAATAGAAAATTTGCTGGTTTTTTGATAGCTAGAAGCTATTTCTTTTATTGGGACATAAATATTACCTGGGGTTTTTTCTTTATTTTCTATTCTCTGTATGCTTATCGTGCTCCTGAGGGTGTCGAATGGGGCTTCCTGTAGTTGAAGAGGGAGAGTGACCTTTTAGATGGGCTGACAGTGACAGGATAAGGGGGAATGGTTTTAAACTAAAAGAGGAGAGATTTACATTCGATGTTAGGGAGAAACTCATTACACAGAGCATGGTGAGGCCCTGGCACAGGGTGCCCAGAGCAGCTGTGGCTGCCCCTGGATCCCTGGCAGTGCCCAAGGCCAGGCTGGACGGGGCTTGGAGCAACCTGGGATAATGGAAGGTGTCCCTGCACTTGGGGGAGATGAGCTTTGAGGTCCCTTCCAACCCAAACCAGTCTGGGATTCTGTGAAGGAGAGTTGGTTTATTAGCTTGAAAGAAACTGGAGTAGAAAAAAAATTGTAGAATAAGGAGGTGGACAAAAAACTGGAAAATACAGAACCAACGTGCTCTTCAGTAAAAGAGGTATTCATTCAAATTCTCCAGTTTCCTCAGGATATGTCTATATTTCAGTGCCTTGCCATATGTTGGAATGACAGCAAAGTTTACCCTTAATATTTTTCCAGGCACTTCAATGTTAAAATGATAGATAGACTTCACACATGCTCTCAACACGCGGCGTTGGTGCGAACGCGGAGGATAGAGAGGCTGAGCGAGTCTGTGAGGCCTTTTTTTCATCATTGCTCTGTGCTTGAATCCTCATCTTCGCCATCCTCGGCATCCCAGGGTGCGTTAGTGAGCACCGATGCTACGGAATCACACAATCACTTCGGCTGGGTGAAGGCGTCCAGGCCGGTTGTGTGTTTGTCTTCTGGTTTCCCACTCTGCCACAGGGATCAGACTTGAACTGGCACCCACGGGGGTGCAGAGAGAGGTGCCTTCAGAAACATGACCACTTTGCTTAGCTCCCCTTTGGAGGCCGTCCAGGAGGAGCATGTTAGGAAGGGTCACCAAGGGAAGAACAAAGCCTGTTAGCTTTCCATGCACGGGGTAATTGATGTGTTAGGGCTGGTACAAGATTAGCCCTGCTGGAAAATTTAAATAGCCCGTCTGCAGATTGCTCACACTGAAAGAGCCTCGGAGGGGAAACATGCAAAGAGGTTTTTCTGCTGGGGCTACAGCTCTGCAGGAAGATCAGAATCAGCCCTCCACAGCGCAGCGTGATACCTGCCTTACCCTCCTCTTTATTATTATTGATCCGAAAGAGAAAATGTTTTAGCAATTCTGGACAGCTAATCAGTGTCATCTGATTCCCATCTCGGCGTGCCGGTGAAGGGCAGCGTGTGGGAGCGTGTCTGTGCTCTGCCTGCCGGGGGACGAACAGAAGCCTTCGGTCTCCCAGGCTGTCAGTCCAGCAGCTTTTCCTGAGTGCCACCTTCCAGCCTCACACACAGCACTGCTGTTGGGACGCAGAGCGAAACCAGCTCCGGAGCATCCGTCGGAGGAGGGTGCTGCCCTCAGCTCCCTGAAGGCTCCTGGCAGAGCCACTTTTGCACTGGGCAGTGCAACAAACTGCCTGCAAATAAATAAAGTGACTCGCAAACAGCAGCGATGGGGAGAAAAATGGTGCGATAACATTTGTGAGTGAATAATGTCGCTGGGGCGAATGGGATCCGACAGGAATCTTAGCTCAGCAGCAGCTCCTGAACTCTTTACGGCACAGCCAGATGGCCTGGTGCAACAACAGCCTTTCAGAATTAATAACTGCTGCTCTGGAGGGAGAGCTTCATGCAGGAACCGTTTCGCATTTCGGCAGGAGTATTTTCTTTTTTTTCTTGGTGCTCTCTGGCCGCTTTGCTCCGGGTGAGATGTCAGAAGTGCTCAAAAGGGGGTTTAGAAAAAGGAAAGATTCTCCATCTCCTTTTCCACTTTCTTCTCTTCCCCCACTCCCCCTGTGCTGCCTTCCCTCTGCCTTTGGCTTCGAACATTGCAGCTTTTAATCTAGAAATTATGGTAACTTGTATGTGCATTTTGAGAGTATATCATTGCTGCAGTTAATTAACAGTTATTAGCGTTAGCGTACTGTGCTGTATTATATGTCACAAATCATCGAGTCTCCCTGTGCAGTTACAGCAATTAAGAACTCCATCACACCTTCTGTATAGTCATTTGGTTCTCTTCCAGGTCTTTTCAAAACTGGAAATTGCTAATCAAATCATTTCTGCTCTGTGCCTCGGTATCGTTTATTCCATTCCTAATGATGTGCGACTTTTTTTTCCTTGGCCGTTAACAGAGGCATCCATGCGTCTAACCCATTTCACACCACCGTCATGCTTTGGAGAGGCGATAATGAACTTGCAGGAGGAAGTGGAGGCTTTGCTGCTTCTCCCCCCCGCTTGTGCTGCTGCTTCTTTTTTTTTTTTTCCCTNTTTCCTGCTGTTGGGTGATTGAATTTTGAAACTGTAAAATGCATTGACAGACTGACAAACCCAAGTTGCCAGAGCTGGAGCTATCACAGTTTAGCTTCAATTCAGAGCTCAGTGAGATTCCTGCCTGATCAATTTGTCATCCCTCTAAATGGAAACTAATTACTTCCCAGGGAAAGATTGCAGGCAAATATCACCCTTTGCATCAGCAGCCTTCTGCAGTGAGGTGGAAGCAAAGTCCAAAGGGTTTTAACTAACGGAGGCGAGCATGAACCACTTCAGCTCTTGCCCCTTTCCGTGGCCTGTCAGGGAGAGTTTATTTTATTCATGCTGTCAGTAAAATTGCCTTCACGTTTGCCTGGGTCGTGTGTCAAGGGCATATTTTGCTTTCCAGGTCAGCTGTCAGGGAACGAACGTCATGATCCTGACAAGGATGTTTGATGTCATCTGAACACAAAGTCCTTTCTCTTATCCTGAGATTGACGATTCTGTACATGCTGAAGCCCAGGGCATCCTCCTGTGGGTTTCTGTGTCAGTTCCACTTTCCTTGGAGTCTTCCAGCAGTGGCCGGGCACACCACAGTGTTGGGTGGGCTTGGGAAAACTTTGTCATGGAGTCACAGCTCTGGACATAAATAGCTGTGGGTGTTGTGTATTGGAGAGGAGCTGTCCTGCAAGCTGGTAGGAGGTCTGGAAGTCCAAGGAGTCATTACTGAGCCCTTGGGGACCTACTGACCACTCAGCAATCCCACCTTCCCTTGCCAAATAGCCACACCAAGGAAGCCAGACATCAGCTTCCTGAGCCAGCTTGTCCATTCACTTCTCTTTGCCTTGATACATTCTTCTGTAAAATATGTATAGCAGCATAACGAGACTCTCATGGCAAGGTTTTCTGAGGATTATTTGTCTTAACAAAATACACTGGGAAGGAGCGGGTGCCGAGCAATAGCTGGTACCTGCTGCAGGCAGGAGGAGCTCATTCAGAAAGCAAAAACATCTCCTACAGAGATGTAGGTGCCTCCCCTCTCATCTCCCCTTGCCTTGGCCACCTCCATAAACAGCATTGGCCACCACAGCCTTGGCATTCTGCTTTCGCCTCTCCAAATATTTTCATGACTTTAGCAGACAACACGACTGAGTTTAAGACTGAACTCCCCAGTTTCATTCACTGTGTTTTACTTTAGTTGCAGTTATGCAGCCATAAATATTGTAAAAGTAGAGTTTTGTAAGAAAAACCTATTATAGAATAAAGTTGAACCGAACATGGTGAGCCTTCCTGTTGGTGAGGGGACAATTTTGTTGGAAGAAAGATGTATGGAAAACTTCTAAGTGCAAAGCTGACATCCTTGGCTTAAGCAATCTCAGTAGCAGAAAGGTTCAGAAGATCGTCCCCCATACTCGTTCTTGTGCCATTCCCTAGAAACACACTGCTGGCTTTTCTCAGAGGCCTTTGGTCTGTTGCAGTAGGACTGTCCTTGTGTTGGAAGGAACATACCCAGATCTCCGTATGGCCCAGAGCCACAGGACACCCCATGGACTGGGGAGGGCCAGGAGAGGTTCACAGGTGGGAGACGGCAGCGGCTCCCAAGGAGCTCTGTGTTGAGGGATGGTGAGGGATGAGTGTGTAGTTGAGGCAGCAGTGGGATGGGGGGTCCCTGCTCAGTAACTTCCTCCCTTCTTGCCTGTTTTACCCACACAAGCTCTGGTGCCCACGTGCTGTAGCACTGGGAGCTGTTTGGAACCTCTCTGTGTGTCCCCCGGGCCTGTTGGGGAGCTTCTATTGACATGCAAGCACAACAGAGTCGTGGTCCATGCCAGAGGTCTTAGCTGCAGATTCCTACGGATCACTCCAGTTGTAAGACATTAATTTGCCACTCTGCAGAAAGGTGTTAGCTCCTTCTGAGCGTTGCTGAAATGGGGGTGGAATTTGAGTCAGCCTTGTCTGACAGTTTCCTCCTCAGGTTAATTCTTCAAGATGTGAGATGTGAGAGGTCTGGGACTTGCATCCAGAAAGTGATTTGTGTCATATAAACAGCTGCAAGTGAAGAAAAAGAGGCTCTGCAAAATTACAAACTTCAAATGGATGGAGGTTATGGATGCCAGGGACCCTTTGCTTCTTTGGGGATGGGTTTGCTGGCACTGAGCTCATCTGTTGTCATTTTTATTTCAGAAATGTAATGATGTGAAGGGCTGAAGCCTTGTTTGGTTTCCACTCTTTTCTCCTAATGAACTATCACAGTTGGACAAAACTTGCTTTTTTTGGCTTTTCTTTGTTTTCCCCTGGAAAGCTCCTGTGTGTCCCTAGTGTAAGACTTGGGGTGGGTGCTGATCCGTATCCCTCTCTCCAGCACACAGTGCCATGCTGATGTGCAGTGACTTCAGCAGCAACGTGCTGCGACTGAAACGAGTACCAGGATCCACTGGTTTCTGTGAAATGCTGGATGTTTGAATTGTTTATGGGCTCTTGAAAAATTTATGCTTTATCATAAGCTACCAGTAGCTCTTTGCTTGACTGCTTTGCCTGATTCCTGCTGCTCTTCAGGCTGTGCCTCAGGTGGGTTTTCAGCCCCAAAGCAGAAGGCAGCCACACCAGCAGGGAGCCTGGGGGGCAGGAGATGCTCACTCAAAGGAACCTGTCCCACGTGGACATGCCTCAAGTTGGCAACTCCTACCTGAAGTCACATATTTTCATGGTGTCTCTCTTGACATTTTGCCCTGAGGGAACCTGTCAGGTGAAAGGCCAGGCCAGGTTTCACCTCTCCCTGCACGTGGGCCATGCCTGGGGCCAGCTCCAGACAAGAGAGACACCAGGGGAAGCTTTCCCAAATCTTCTCCAGGCTGGCCAAGTCATTTTCCAAAATATATCTCTCCTTCCCAAAACCCTTCCTGGTTTTGCTAGCCCAGCACAACCCATGCTGAGGTAATTTTGGAAAGCTAAATTTGTAATTATCATAAACCAAATCCTCAGGAACAGTTGGGCTGGCATCTGCTTTTCCTCTGAAGCATCTCCATTCAGGAGCTAGGGAAGTACCTGAGTGCTCTTCCTGCAGATGGAGAATCCCTTGCAAGTCTCTGTTTTAAAAATTAGGTACTGAGAAAATCAACAACAGAAGCCTCTTGAAGGCTTGATTTAGGACTAAGGTGTAAATTGAAAGCAAGTCATTAAGACAATGCTGCTTTTATGGATACTTGTGTTTCAGTTTGAGTGACTTTGGTCTAGTTCAGGTCAAGTGGGAGCCAACTTCTGCTGAATGGGGATCAGCTGCTCTTTAGAAAAAGTCCTGCGTCCCCACAGCTTTTCCTGACACTTTAAATGCCCTGAAGTCAGAGAGGCCCTGCAGAGAGCCTGGATAAATTAGAGAGATGGGCAATCACCAACTGTACAAAGCTGAACAATGGCAAGTGAATGAACCCCTGGCTGTGTGTATGGACTGGGGAAGGAAAGGCTGGAGAGCAGCTTCAGAAAGGGACCTGGGGGTCCTGGTTGATGGCCAGTGGGATCTGAGCCAGCCGTGCCCTGGAGCCAGGAGGGACATCCCTGTCCTGGGGCACCAGGCCCAGCAGCGCCGGTCGGGCCGGGGGGGAATGTCCTGCTCTGCTCTGGGCTGGGGCAGCCTCACCTCCAGTGCTGGGGCAGTCTGGACACCACAATATAAAAACGACATTAAGGCATTAGAGATCATCTGGAGGCCACGAGGATGGGGAAGGGCCTTGAGGAGAAGGTGAGGGCATTTGGAATGTTCAGCTGGAGCAGAGGAGACTGAGAGGAGACTCGTCTTGGTTACAACTTCCTCATGAGGGGAAGAGGGGCAGGCACTGATCTCTGCTCTGTGCCAAGGACAGGACCCAGGGAATGGCTGGAGCTGTGTCAGGGAGGGTCAGGCTGGAGATCAGGGAAAGGTTCTTCCCCCAGAGGGTGCTGGGCACTGCCCAGGCTCCCCAGGGAATGGGCACGGCCCCGAGGCTGCCAGAGCTCCAGGAGCGTTTGGGCAGCGCTGCCAGGGATGCCCAGGGTGGGGTTGTTGGGGGGTCTGTGCAGGGCCAGGGGCTGGGCTGGGTGATCCTTGGGGGTCCCTTCCCACTCAGGACATTCTGTGCCTCTGTGACATACAGCAGTTAACTGTAAATTAAGTGATGTCACACACCCACGCCTGCTCCGTGAGCCTCAGTGAGGTGTGAGCTTCCTTTTGCCATGTCATGAGCAGGACAGCCACTCCAGGCTGGCTGGACTTGCTTTTTGCCAGCCTGAGCCATCTCCAGCAGTTCAGTTGCTGAAATTGAATGGAGCTTCAAAGAGGAGCCTGTTAATGAGCTGAGCAGCTTATGGTGTGTTCCTTGTAGCTCAGATATTTCTGCAGACACACAGGGATTTGGGACACCCGGTGTGCCCTGACTGAAATGCAGGCTTGCTCTGAAAGCCCAGATGTAGCACAGCTGGACTGCTACAGCTGTACCTTTAGAGATGTGCACAATGAGCATTATTGCAACTCTGCGTGAGGTTGGTTTTTTTCCTTCTATTTCATGAAGTCTTTTATAAAAAAACAAGTATTGTATCTTCACTCCTAAATCTACTTGGGCTGGGTTTTAGAATCATAGGATGGTTTGGGTTGGAAGGGACTGTAAAGATCATCCATTTCCACCCACCTTCCACTGTCCCAGGCTGCTCCAAGCCCTGTCCAGCCTGGCCTTGGACACTTCCAGGGATCCAGGGGCAGCCACAGCTGCTCTGGGCACCCTGTGCCAGGGCCTGCCCACCCTCACAGGGAGCTAACTATTAGTCACATGGCTTGACCTATGATCTTTAAGGTCCCTTCCAACCCAAGCTATTCTATGATTCTATGCCTTAACATTCCCAAACAGTGGAGAGGTTTCTGTTTCAGGTTTTACAAGCAGCCCAAAACAGAAGCTAATTGCAGAAAGGTGAGATGTGACCAAGGTTTGGTGGCCATCTGATATGAGCACTGCACTGCCATTATTGGTCATTTATGTACAGATAGTCTTCAGGTATCATTACTAAACACACAAAAAGGATTGATCCATGTCCCAAAATGCTTGCCAAGTTACCAGAGAAAATGAGGCAGCAGGAGGAAGGGAAGGATGAACTGGTTTCTCCATTTACACATGGGGGGATTGCGTGTTGGGCAGACTTATCCCTAGCAGAAATCCCTCGCAGTGTGCTGGTGTTTTAACCTCAGAAGATCTTTCTTCTTGACTGTGTGCAATCCAGTGCAGTAATGTCCAGTGTGGCATTGCTCCCAGCTCCTGGGAGCGCCTGTTCCGACGGAGGGAGGGCGGCCCTTGGCTCCGGATGGCCTTTGCAACGCTCCACTTCCAGGCCGCTCCCTGCCACGGCGCTGGGCTGCAGGCTCAGTGGTGTCATTCACCCGGCTGCCTTCAAGGAAGGTCTCGAGATTTTTTTTCTTTCTTTTCCAAAAGACGAAGAAAACATCTGGTAATTTGAGAATTGCTCTTTGTGAGAGAGAGGAGCAGCTCCCCTGCTCACTGCGGTGTCACTGTTCTGAGTTTAGATACCATTAACTCGTCCTTTGAAGGTAGTAGATGAGGTTGCCAACAACAATTAAAAAACAATTTTTTGAAAGTGTTGGGTTTCCCGGGCCCTTCTCAGATCAGGAAATGAGATTAAAATCAGTTGCTGAAAAGCTACTGTGTTTATTTGAATACAGCCGAGCATGGCGGCTCGGCCGCCTCATTAAAGGAGGCATTATGAGCAGCCTGGTGTTGTGTTCCCGGTTTGATAAAGAGCATTGTCTGACAGCAAGCTCGGTGCAGCTCCCACTCCATGCTCTGGCACATATTTTCTGCCTCAGTGGTTCCTCTCAGTAGGATAGCCAGCCTCTGCCTTTCTGTTTGACGTTTTTGCTAATAATTACTTGAAAAATCATCCACTTCTATTTAAAAATTGCTACATGAAGTACTAGTCCGTCTTTGCATCATGACAGCAAGAGGCCAGTGAAGTAAGGGGTGTTCAGCCACATGAAGCTAACTTCATAAAGCATTGCCCAGGGTGCACTGCAGGATGACTGGAAATAATTAGCCTCTGGAGGTTGGAAACCTATGCCGTAAATCCCAGAGCTTGGAGTGAGGAGAGTTTTTTATCACTGTCCTTGACAGAAAAATTGTAACATCACGGCTTACTCCGTCTTTGACATAATAAACTTACAGTGGTGCTTTGCAGAATCCTGTGCTCACAGCCCCGTTTGCCTCTCCCCTCTCCCAGCCTTTTCCCATGGGTTACGGCTGGGCTGTAGGAAGTTTCCTTTGGGCCTTAAACCATCACACAGACACGTAATAGCTTCCAGGCGTCTGGCTCCCAGCGAGAATCAGGCCCTCTCTCAGAATGAGACAAATTTCCACTGATGCAATCGCTGCGACCTTAGAGAACAGCAGGATCTGAAGGTGAACGAGCTGCTCCGAGCCCGTCCCCGCCGGCGCCGCGGGTGCTGAGGGATCCCTGCCCCGGGATCCAGCAGGACACAGAGCAGTCCCAGCACGGACCCTGGGGGGCTGTGAGCACCTTGCGGTTGGAGGCGGAAATTCAGAGTGGAAGTGTCTGCCCGGATCCTCGGGTAAATTGTTGTGTGTATCAGGAGTGTCTTGTAAATGATAATGAACAGATGCCTTGTACGTACTACACAATAAGCCACTTGAAGTTGTCACCAGTTGTTTATAGATGTTATTAATATTAATAATTTACCACTCATTTCCATATGAAACCACATTAGGCTTGTCTACACTGCATCCAGTTACCTGCAGGAGCTGGGAAGCCATGGCAGCGTGCCCGAGCCAACACGTCCTGCTGAGAAAATGCTGCCTTTGTTCGGCCTCGGCAGCGCGGAGCGGGGCTGTGTGAGGGAGCGGGAACGGGTGAGGGAGCGGGGCCGGGTGAGGGAGCGGGGCCGGGTGAGGGAGCGGGGCCGGGTGAGGGAGCGGGGCCGGGTGAGGGAGCGGGGCCGGGTGAGGGAGCGGGGCCGGGTGAGGGAGCGGGGCCGGGTGAGGGAGCGGGGCCGGGTGAGGGAGCGGGGCTGGGTGGAAGGAACAAGGATGAGCGGAAGGAGCAGGGATGGGGGGAAGGTGCAAGGCTGTGTGGAAGGAGCAGGGATGCGTGGAAGGAGCAGGGATGGATGGAAGGAGCAGGGACGGGTGGAAGGAGCAGGGGTGGGTGGAAGGAGCAGGGGTGGATGGAAGAAGCGAGGATGGGTGGAAGGAGCAGGGCTGGGTGGAAGGAGCAGGGATGCGTGGAAGGAGCAGGGATGGGTGGAAGGAGCAGGGGTGGGTGGAAGGAGCAGGGGTGGATGGAAGAAGCGAGGATGGGTGGAAGGAGCAGGGCTGGGTGGAAGGAGCAGGGATGCGTGGAAGGAGCAGGGATGGGTGGAAGGAGCAGGGGTGGGTGGAAGGAGCAGGGGTGGATGGAAGAAGCGAGGATGGGTGGAAGGAGCAGGGCTGGGTGGAAGGAGCAGGGATGCGTGGAAGGAGCAGGGATGGGTGGAAGGAGCAGGGGTGGGTGGAAGGAGCAGGGGTGGATGGAAGGAGCAGGGACGGGTGGAAGGAGCAGGGATGGGTGGAAGGAGCAGGGCTGTGCAGAAGGAGCCGGGCTGCTGCTGGGCTGTGTCCCCACACACAGCCCAGGGAGCTGCAGGAATTAGGCCCTGCTCCAGGGACAGTTTTAACTGTTCTGCAGAGCTGAATGTCTGCTCAACAAGGGGAGGTTGTTTGGTGCTGAAGGTGCTCTGTGGATCTGGGAGAGATGGGTCAAAGCCCTGGGATCTGTCCTTTGCAGAAGGCTTTATAGGCACCAGGTCTGTCTTCTTAGGGAATGGGGAGAAAAGATAAATCACAACAATTTGCCCGATTTTGGAATTCCGAAGTCTAATCTCCTCTGATTTAGCCAAAGTTGAAATCTCAACCTAATGATTCCAAGAAAAACAAGAGTTAGATGAAAAGGTGAAATTTTCTACAGCTTTTAGCACTGACCTACATCTTCCCCCAAGGAATTTAATGGCAATGTGCCGGATAATGCCTATAGAAGGCCAAATGTTTATAAAATAAAGTGAAGTGTTCCTTTCACTCTGTGTGCAGTGAGGGGGGATCCCCAATGAGGAGGTGACCCTGCAGGACTGGTAATCACAGCACTGACCTCTTCTTCCAGGTGTCCTGCCAGGGTGTCTCTGTGGCACAGAAGGATCTGGTGTAGCCTCAAGCCTGAAAGGGAGCTTTCCAAACCTTCAGGATTTGGGTGTGCAGAAGTCCCATCCTCGATGATCACTGCCTTCGAATCCAATGTTGTGTGGTTTAATGTACAATATCCTCTGTTCAGGCTGAGTACAATTATAAGTATTTATTCCCAGAAGCCCAGGGAGATTTTTTTTGTCAAAAGACAAAGCAACAGAAGTTCCACAGTATGCAAAATACAGACCTTTGTATTGCAAGTGAAATATTTGGATAGGAATCATTACTGAGTCCTTTTACAGCAACCTTGCCAGAGAAAGAGAGAGAGAGGGCTGGGAAAGAAAACACAAAGGAGGTAATAATATCTGATTAGCCAAGCAGCTGAAGAACTGATGGGGATTGTGAAGCCTATCAAGGCATCGTGGCTTTCCGTGTGAGTGACATTCCGCAGCGGGAAGCAGCTACCAGCCGAGGAGCTGCTCCTGAATATTACCCTTAGGACTTGTCTTTTATTGGTAACCTTGCAGTATCCTTTGCTGGAGCTGTGTTTTCTGAGAGTTCGGGCACTTGGCTGCGGGGCGTCACTGACAGCCCCCGCCGGGGCCGATCCCTCGCCGGGGCACTCGGTGGCCGCGCAATGGGGGCAGATATTTTGCAGCTGTCCTCTGTCACTCCGTGTCTTTTCAAGGCTGACACTGTTGCAGTGACCTGGACAATGTCTGCCGTATATTCTGTGAATTACTGGAGCAGTATTTTTTGGACACTGTGCCCAGTGGAACATTGTGCCTGTCGTGCCTCTCATTTCCACCAGAGCAATGCCAGCATTTGGGGGGAATCACTTATAATTTAAAGCACTATGCCAGAGAGAAGACTCTATCCCTTTATTTTATAGGATTTTTGAGATACAACCAAAAGTGCTAAGCAGCCTTAGGTGCTCTGGTTCTGTCACTGGAGGAGGCTGGAAGGAGCGGGGCCATATCTTGTTGACTGTAGCTGTTGTTTCCTGGTTTAATATCCTTCAGGATTCTGGTGTTCACAGATACCTTTCTTTTTCCCCTCTTTAAGGTTGAATTTGGGTGTGAGGGTTGTTTTGCCTTCCTTGGAGCATCACCATCCCAGCAGGTGGGATCCCAAGCTGCAGTTTGGTCCTTCCTCAAATCTGTGGTGATAGTTCCTTAACTGGAAGAGGGACAAGGCAACACTGCTTTGTCAAGACTGGGCCAGCAAAGATGTTCTCCACAGTGATTTGCACATTCACTTTCTTAGTGCTGTGCTCCTTCTTCAAAAACAGCTCCTCACATAACTAATAAAGCCATCTTAGATTTGAGCAAAGAGGATTCCAGCTGAATCCTGTAGCAAATCAGCTCTTTCAGGAGAGAAAAATCAGAGAGCTGTCCTTGCTGAGTACTTAGGACCTGGAAATGGGAACATGAACTTGGTATTGATGATAGTTACATTCTAGCTGCTCTTTACTTATTTTCATTCCTAATATCAGTGGATATCATAGATTTAAACTCCCAAATTTCACAGTTGCAGGTAGGATCCAGTTTAGAGCACGATATACAATATGTGAGCTGTAAGAAATAGGGCTCCGGCTTCCTGCAGCTGGAGGAATTGGCTATACCAACTTAATCTGAGTCCACCTCCCACAGAGAGGATGTAGGAATGAAATGAAAAGTATATGTAAAGTTTTGTGTATTTATTACTTTTTTAAAACACTTTTCATGGGTAAAATCTGTCTTTAATGATGCATTCAAACTGTGGTGCTGAGAAGTATTGCATAGCTAATGCATTGGTTTGTTTTTGTTTATTCTGCAGAAATGATGGAATTTCATTTTTTAGCAAAATTACCAGGGCTCCTTTATAATTCACAGGGCTTTAAACGCATGACAAGGGAATGCTAAGTCCTCAAGGATTTTAATACCAGCTTCTCTGCGAATCTAAACTGGTTTTCCAGCCCACTACTTGGTGGGCCACAGGGGTTTTTCCTGTAGTGTAATACACATTTAAAGCTTCTTATAGATGGCTACGTCTGCAAATAAGCTCAGAAAGGAGAAGAGGGAATGCTTTGTGTTATCTGGAGCTGAGCAGGGAGAGATTATCATAGGAGAGACCTGAACAAGAGGTGTGACAGCTGAGCAGGCGGAGGTGCTGACTCCCAGACACCACAGACACGGGTGATTTCTGAGGGATCACCGAGGTAGGGATCCAGCCTTCACTCATCAGCAGCAGTGAGGAAACTTCTGGCTCCCTGTCTGGCTTTTTATGAATTGGGAAGAAGGAAAATACCAAGTAGTAAAGACTGTATATTTAATTCCTGAGTAACATTAGGGTTTATTCTGTTTGCTCTTTCATTTCTCCTCTGAATGCTTTTAGGAAGTAAATGCAGTGCATTAGCCTGGATTCAGCTGGGCAATGAATGTCTCTTAGTGTGTGTAATGTACAGCTCTGAGACAGAGATGTGTGTTTTAGACACCCAGGATCCAAGTTCATAGTGAAGGCTCTTAGGCAATGCAATAATATATAAAAGCAACACTGGAATTTCTCAATTATACATTTTTTAAGGAAACTTACAGACTTCCAGTTTATATGCAAGACTGGCATGAGGGGAGTTTGGTTTTCCACCTCCTTTCCAAGCTCCTACACCACGCAGCTTTCCTGAGCTCACCTGATTTCCACATTTGCTCTTAAATTAGGGAAATCAAAACCTGTCATTACATGATTTGAGTTCCCTTGTTAGTCACCAAGACAAGCTGATGGATGACAAGTCTCCAGCAATGCCAGCAGGCCCCACGTCACGGCCACGCACAGCCCCACGTGCTGGAGTGCCCTTGGAGTGCTGCCGTGGTTCGTGCATGCAATATTTATACTTTATTCAAAACTAGGGCAGTAAAAATGATTTCGTGAAATCCACAGCTTTTGGAAGATGCTGCCATGCTGGAGTACGTGCTTGAAACTTTCTAAAAATATTTGCACATGCATATTAAATAAGGATGGATTTGTGACCTAGTAGAACCAAAGCGGTGTGTGCCATTACCAGGCAGGGCTTCCCTGCCTTCTCCAGCCTTTCTGGGGCTCTTCCAGCCCCCCTTGACCACAGTGATGGGAAGGGAATACCCCGAGGGTGTGATAGGATGTGAGACAGCAGCCAGCTGGTCCAGGAGTCCTGAACCTACACTGGCACTTTCTGAAGCCAAATTCCTGACACTTCCATGGTGTCCATGCTGGTCCCTGGCCATGGCTGTGCAGTGTGCAGGGGTCAGCTGGGCACAGGGGGATGTGTGTGCGTGTGACAGGAGCTGATGTGGCACGGGGAAGCTCTTGGACAGGAGCAGCTGTGCTGTCCAGTGTTTAAAACCTGTCTCCAGACCACGTCGCCGTCATCACTGCATAACGTGGCTGTTAAATGTTACGCAGCACAAATACTTTATATTTTATATTTAGACTTTTATTTTTTAAAATTTTATTCTTTTAAAGGGTCACCATTGTCTAGTGTGCTGAAGGGATGAATGACAGAAACAGTTAACTTCACAGCCTTGGATATTTAAGGCGCTTGGGAGGTGGGTGCCAGCCAAGGCAATGTGACACTGATGTATTCCCTGAAATCTGGCTTGGGGAGAGCAACCTGGCCTTGCAGACGAATCCCACTCTGGGAATGTTTCTTTCCACTCTGTAGCCAACTCTGGTGAGCTGCAAGGCCTCATCAGCACTGCCAGCAAGCCCAGGAATAGGGGTGTTGGGCTGCTGCAACCTTAGAGGACACAGGGCTGACCTCAGGGTCTCCTGGACGTCTGGGATGGGGATCCTGGCACCACCAAAGCATTTGTAATTGTCTGACACCAGCAGTAGCAGAAATTGGGTGAATGATTACTAATTAGAAAAATGTAATTTCCCTTGGGCTTCAGAAGAACATGAGGAGTTCGGCTCCATTGTCATTAGTGACACATTTGAAGAAGCTGATGGTGCCTGGTCTGTCCAGTACCTGAGCTGGTCTTCTTTGGGTGACTTTGGCCTGGTCTCATCATATCCTTGGAGGTGCTGAGCTTTCTTCATTTCCATGACTCCAAGAGCACAGTGTGGGGCTCGGATACTCTCCAGGGAGGTCCAACCAGCAATTTAGGGCTGCTGTATCTGTAGCCTGGTCAAAAGCAAGGTGTGCTCAAAGCCCAGGAGCAAAGCCAGTGTTGTGGTGCTTTTGCCCTAGGGTGGTGCTCAAAGAATCATAAGTTTCTTGCTGAGTGTTTATTCCTCCGAGCGGGATTTTGCAGACGTGGGTAAACTGAATCCCTTCTTTCATCTGCTTAAAAGACCTATAAAAGAGCTGGCTGATGTTTTACAGAATTGCAGTGTAATTCCAAATCTGCTGCAGACATGCTGCATCCTCTCAGAAGAGTTTTATCTGGTGGTTTAATGTTGCTTTTCACCCGAGTGTGATGTATTTATAGAATCAGAGTCACAGAATGGTTTGGGTTGGAAGGATCTGTAAAGCTCATCTCATTCCACCTCTGCCATGGGCAGGGACACCTCCCACTGTCCCAGGCTGCTCCAGGCCCCAGTGTCCAGCCTGGCCTTGGACACTGCCAGGGATCCAGGGGCAGCCACAGCTGCTCTGGGCACTCTGTGCCAGGGCCTGCCCACCCTCACAGGGAACAATTCCTTCTCCCATCTCTCACTCCCCTGTGGCACTGGGAAGCCATTCCCTGTGTCCTGTCCCTCCATCCCTTGTCCCCAGTCCCTCTCCAGCTCTCCTGGAGCCCCTTTAGGCCCTGGAAGGGGCTCTGAGCTCTCCTTGGAGCTTCTCCTCTCCAGGTGAGCACCCCCAGCTCCCCCAGCCTGGCTCCAGCCCTCGGAGCATCTCCATGGCCTCCTCTGACACTTATTTGACACAAATACAAGTTCATAATGACATTCACATACACACACAGATGAATATCAACAAGACCTAAAGGCACAGAGAAATCCAACCCCATCTCGGCTGTAGCCTGCTGGAAATTGTTGAACTTTTATAGAAAATCAGTCACAGCTCTGCAATTTCATGCTTTATCATTTTTGTTACATGTATGAGGGAAATTATAAACCTTGTAATTTCTCTCTTACTATATAAAAAGCTTTAGATAACATCAAGATATGGAAGTAATACAAAGTAAGATGCCTTGATACATTAATGAACAAGATCTAAAATAGACACTGTTCACCTCAATGGCATGAAAAGGAAAAGAGAAGAATTCAGCTCTGAATGGGAGGATTAAAAAACCTGGGTGAGGGGAGAAAAAATAATATAAGGAAGAGGCTTGGAAATGTAAAGCAAAGCAAAACATGCTTCAAATACAAAAGACTTTGTTCCTGTCTTATTTTAAAATATATAACAATTGGTAAGTGGTTTGTGGCAGTGGGGTTCCTGCCTTCAGACACCTGCAGAATTGTGTGCCAGGGCTGAGGTCTGACCCCAAGCAGAGCATCTGTGTGTCCGTGTCCCCACTGCCACCACCCCTGGGCTCCAGAGTGTGCTGCCCACCAGACACACCCCAGCCCTCTTCTTGCATCCATCTCATCCAAAAAGATGGGTTTATTTTTCAAACCCTCCTACTGGAGATCTAAGCCTCGTAGAGGAATATTTACATGTGTGGAATATATGCCTGGAGCAGTCCTGTGCAGCCAAGTCCTTCTGGAGCCATGCACGGGGTGATGCTCAAAGGGTTTGTGGTGCTGCGGGGTGGGATGTGCCTTCCCTGTCTGTGGGTTCTGATTTGTGCCCCCCTTCTCAAAATGTGAGTCCAGTATTTGAAGACCTGGCTTTTAAAACTGGCATCTAATTCTGTTCTCGTGAATGATCTTGAAGGTCTCTTCCAACCTAATGATTCTGTGATTCTGTGATTTTATCTGCATAAGTTCACTCACCAGATCAAAGCCACTGAGCAAATAAGGACATATATTTGGTTCTCTAAAGTATCAATTATCCTTTATCAATCTTTGAAGTATGGTGGTGTTTTGGTGCCTGTCATTTCTGTGCAGGATAGAAAACCTCAGTGTTAGACGGGCCAGGGTTCCAGCATCTCAGTGAGATGAAATAAACCTGGGCTTATTAGCCTGCCTTGGAACACCAAGCTTTGAGAAGAAATGATGCAATGACAAGAAAAAATAGAGGCCAACACTCCCTGGTTTCCTGGTCTCCCCACTCTCAAAGCCAGGATGTTTAGCTGGATGCCATTAGTGAGGCAACGGGCCAGGTTCAGATATGGGAGAATTCCCAAACATGTATTTTCCAGCCTCCGCTCGGCAGCATTTGTGCTTTTGCAAATGGGTGTAATTACCCCCCAAGGCACGTCCTGAGCAATCCTTCCTGGGCTGTGCAGGGCAGGTGCCAGGAGCCGAGCTGGGGGCACGGGCTGGGACTCACCAGTGCCGGGGACTCACCAGTGCCGGAGACTCACCAGTGCCGGGGACTCCCCAGTGCCGGGGACTCACCAGTGCTGGGGACTCACCAGAGCCGGAGACTCACCAATGCCGGGGACTCACTCACCAGTGCTGGGGACTCACCAGAGCCGGGGACGCACCAGTGCCGGGGACTCCCCAGTGCCGGGGACTCACCAGAGCCAGTCCCCTTTGCTGGCAGCAGCAGCTGCAGGACACGAGGTGACAGCGTCACACCCTGCGGGGAGGACAGGCTGCCAGAGAGGGGGAACCTGGGCACACGTGGTACAGACAGCGGGGGAAAGTCTCAAGGGCCAGGGAGGGTTTGGGTGTGGGGTGATGGCAGTGCCGAGCACCTCAGCCCCCTCAGCCTGCTTTGGTTTGGCTTCGTGTCCCAGCAGCAGCGATCCAGGTGCTCAGTGCAGGAGTGGCCAAAGGCCAAGGGGCCCTGGCCTGTAGCAGCCACACTGGCCAGGACCAGGGCAGGGCCTGTCCCCTGTGCTGGCACTGCTGGGGCACCTCCAGTCCCGGGGTCAGTCCTGGGCCCCTCAGGACAGCACAGACCCTGACGGGCTGGAGCGGGTCCAGGGCAGGGAACGGAGCTGGGAAGGGGCTGGAGCCCCAGGAGGGGCTGAGGGAGCTGGGGAAGGGGCTCAGCCTGGAGCAAAGGAGGCTCAGGGGGGCCCTTGTGGCTCTGCACAACTCCCTGACAGGAGGGGGCAGCCGGGGGGGTCGGGCTCTGCTC
>VWZW01007919.1:250849-265748 GCA_013397115.1 Edolisoma coerulescens
CCCAGAGCCGGGGGCTCCCCAGTGCCGGGGACTCACCAGTGCCGGGGACTCCCCAGTGCCGGGGACTCCCCAGTGCCGGGGACTCACCAGAGCCAGTCCCCTTTGCTGGCAGCAGCAGCTGCAGGACACGAGGTGACAGCGTCACACCCTGCGGGGAGGACAGGCTGCCAGAGAGGGGGAACCTGGGCACACGTGGTACAGACAGCGGGGGAAAGTCTCAAGGGCCAGGGAGGGTTTGGGTGTGGGGTGATGGCAGTGCCGAGCACCTCAGCCTGCTTTGGTTTGGCTTCGTGTCCCAGCAGCAGCGATCCAGGTGCTCAGTGCAGGAGTGGCCAAAGGCCAAGGGGCCCTGGCCTGTAGCAGCNGCAGTGATGAAATCACCACCCCTGGGAGTGTTCAAAAAATGAGTAGATGTGGCAGTTTGTGATGTGGTTTAGTGGGCATGTCAGAGGTTGGACTTGATGATCTTGATGGTCTTTTCCAGTATTAATGATCCTGTGATTCTCTGTTTTGCCTGGTTTATGTGCAAGGCTTTCTGTGCTTCAATTCAGTGTGTGAGTTTCTAGCACGAGGCCTGTAGATTAATTTCAGCTGCAGTTTTTTCAAAACTGATGTTTAAACATTACCTGTCTACCTGTGGCAATTCATGAGCTCAAACTCTACCTTTCATTGGCCGAGTTTCCCTTTACAGCCCCATTTTAAAACTGTATTATTTCATCATAAAACAGTTGATTCTGTTTGTATTTCTGGTTCTTCCTGACTGCTGTTCCCGCTGATGGGCTAAGCAAAGAGTTGCTTCTTCCCAGAACACCAAATTATTGGAGTGGGCAGCATAAACTGTGTGTTAGCACACGTGGGAAGCTAGGATGAGGGAGAAGGAAAAATATTTTCAAATACCTGCAGCCTACAGGAAAGCTGGCGAGGGACTTTTTGCAGTGATAGGACAAAAGTGGAATGGCTTTAAACTGAAGGAGAGGTTTGAGTTGGATGTTAGGAAGAAATTGTTTCCTGTGAGGGTGGGGAGGCACAGGGTGCCCAGAGCAGCTGTGGCTGCCCCTGGATCCCTGGCAGTGCCCAAGGCCAGGCTGGACAGGGCTTGGAACCACCTGGGACAGTGGGAGGTGTCCCTGCCCATGGCAGGGGGTGGCACTGGATGGGCTTCAAGGTCCCTTCCAACCTTCCAAAATCTTAAGGATAGTGGAAATGCAGGGGAAGAGAAAAAGCGAAGAGAGTTTTCAATTAATTAGCTTTAGCCCTGTGGGTCTAACCTGGCAGCAAAGCTGAGGGTACATCACTGGGATGTACCAAATCCTCAGGTCCACAGTTTTCCTCCTCTGCAGAGCTGCACCGGCGTGCTGGGAGCCGTACACGCAGCAAAGCCTGTTCTGTGAAGGCTCCACTGCCAAAAATAAACCTCATTGGGATTCCTGAGATGGCTGCTGTCAAGGAAAGTCAAATTTGGAGCTTTAAGCATGCGAACAGTGTCATTTTAAAAAGTCTGTTCACCAAGGAGATAAACAGGGATTAGCCTCACAAGCTGCTCTAACTCCCCTGCACGCAGGGAGGGGCGGCGAGAGCAGCGCTGGGGGCAGGTGGGGCTGGGCTGGGCCCAGGTGGCCAAATCCCAGCGGCGCTGCTGGGGGAGCAGGTGAGGACACGGTCCCCTGGCAAGGACACCCTGGCAGTGTGTGCAGGGGCTGGGGCTGTCCTGTTGGCTCTGGAGCCTCTCCAGAGTGGCTCCTGAGCCACTTCCCCGAGTCTGGCTGTGCTGAGGTTTCTCGGGGGCAGAGTGGGAAGGAGAAGCTGTGTTGGGCAGGGATGAGCATCTTCAGCCCAGGGAGTTGTGCCACAGCCATGCTGCTGACGGGAGCGCCCTGAGAGCTGGGAATTACCTGGGACCTGTTACCACGCACCAGCTGAAGAGGCAAAACCAAACCAGCCAACCCAGAAAAGCACCATATAATTTATCTTTTCCAGACCTTACTCTTTACAGTTCTGTCAGCTGAAAAACTCCCTTTCTTCATAGGTACTTTTGTCCTCCTGAACAGGCAGGTTCCTCTCTATGGTAATTCCTTCCATCGTGTTTTCCTCCAAGTTTGCTTTATGGGTGCAAAGCATAAATTTTTGGTGTAGTTGTTGGATAAATTGTTGGAGCCTGAAAGAGCTCTCTGAAAATGCTTCAACAGAGATACTAAATCAGCAGCAGCCTCTTACCACTGCAAACAATTGCCAGGTACATCCTGAAAGCAGTTCCTTCCTCTTGTATGGTTCCAACAACATCATTAAAAAAAAATCTTGTCCTTTGTACTTCCTCCCCCCTTCATACATGCACATATCTTGTAGTAAATTCATTTTTCAGCCCTGACTTTGTGCAAACACAATGTTGTGCTGCAAGCATTAAAAGGCAATTTAGTACTCAAAGGATTAAAAGCTCATGTTAAATTGAAGACTACACTTGGCATAAACATTAAAAATTGACAGAACACCCTACACATTAACTGCACCAGGGCTCCATAATTAGCATTTAAAAGTAAAACATCATTTCCTTACTGTTTCCTACTTACTCATTTATAATGCATTTATTATAATTCGGATGTGAATATGAGGCTTTCCACTATTGTCAGTTAGTAAATAAATAAAAAAAACCCTATTCCTGTTGGAAACAGGGGCCTGCATACAAGGACTGGGGGATGAATGGTTTGTTAATCCAAATCTCAAACGCGTGATGAATCAGCAGTGACTAACTAACCTCATTCCAGGCCTAATTCTCTTCCCGAGCATCCACGGAGAAAGCTCGGGCTCGGCAGCGCCGGCTTCCACTGGCATCAGCACAGGGAACACGGGATAAACTCTGCTTCTTGGGATTTGGATGTATTGTGTTGGGTCTAGTGCTGTGCAATGTGGGAAAATAGATATATGGTTCATCCTGTAATGTGGAAAATTCACTGCAGATTGAAATTTGAATGCAAAAGGAAAAGAATGAGAAAGGCAATCTCATTAGGGAAGCAGAAAAGAGGGACTATCAGACATTAAAGGGATAGCACTTGGTTGACTTGTGTTATTTTGGGATGAGATGGTGTTTTGTTCATCCATACCAGTACAGACCTTTTTTGGCCTTTTGGGTTTTTGGGAGGTAAGGTGGCCACGTGCTGGGTTCCAGTGTACTTCCACGCTTGATTTAAATCATGCTCCATGTCTGACTAACATGGCATTGCCTGTGTAACATCTGGCCTGAGGCTTTCTTCTCATCCCACATCCCCTGAAACCACTTTCCTGTACTTCCAACAAATCTATCTGGCTTCAGCCAAACCTTCTCTTCCATAGCTGTAGACTCACTGACAGAATTTTACTTAGGCTGCTTAAATCAGCCTGGGTACCATTTGATCAAGATCCCAGTTTGCCAGAGCCAGTCTCCACCTGCAGACCTGGATAAGTGGGCAGAGGTTCTTCCTCTCCAGCACAAAGGAGATCTCCACTCTGCTGGAGGCAGCCACCTTCAGCTCTGTCTGGCTTTCCACTGGTGCTGCAGGTGGGGTCAAACCCTGACCCAAATCTTGGTGGTTTGCAGGTGCCCCACGTTCAAAGCCATGAGGAGGGGGCCGGCCACACCACTTCTGTGAAAACCCACCACTGCCTGTTCACCTCTAGAAATGTGGCAGCATGCAAATGATCTTGCAGAAGCCTCACCGTTGGCTCTGCACGGCTTGCTGACATGATGAATCTCTTTTTGTTCCTGCTCTGAAGCCTCACATCATCTCCATGTCCTCCGGGGTCGCTGCTGTGTGGAAGACAAGACCACGTTTTGTTCAGCCCCTGTGAAATGCAATTAGAAGCCCCTCCACAGCCAGCAGGAGCTGAAGTTAAAAGGAGAGAGAGGGGGGAAAAGGGACCTCCCTGCTGGCCAGCAGTGTGCTGACTTTGAAGTCCTGGGCCATCTTTTGTGTCCCCCCTCCGAGGGCCTTTAATCAGGACCTTTGCCTTGTCATTCGGGGGGGACAAACCCCACACAGTTGGTGGGGCTGTCCCTGTGTGTGCCAGGAAGGAAAGTCTTTGTCAGAAATTTCCACTGACCCAAGCACTTTTGTTTCTTTGTCTCTCCCAGACGACGTTTGAAGTAAAAAGAAGACCAAAACTCTCGTCTGTGCTAACAGTATTTTAATGGGGAACCCCGGTGGCTTCGCGGAGCCTCCCTGCCAGGCCCAAGGCAGAGATGAGGCCTTTGGTCTGAAGGCCTCTTAAAATAAAACCAGCTCAGGCAGCTTTTTATAACCCTCTTCTCTGTGTATGTCCAGGGTGATCCAAAGAGGCTCACACCGTAATATTGCAACACGCTGCTAAGGAAAAATACTTAATTCTCATATTATGTAATACTGTATAGACAGAACCTGGAATGGTGAACATCTTTTTTGTTGTTTGCACAGCAGCGAGTTACAGATCAGCTGAAACTTCCAAAATAAATGGCCATAACCCCAACCATGAGGCACATTCTATAAATTTTACAGAGCTGGAAGCACTGAGCTGGCCAGCCCCAGTGATGGACGGCACAGCCCCGGGGCAGCTGCTGGAGCTGAGATGACACAGGGCTAAGTAGGAATGATCTATGCTGTTTTCTCTAGCACTTTACAGATGAACAAAATGCTCCACTGAAATGCTGAGAATGATATTAAAATTCAGGTTGCCAGTGTTTTACTCATGGAGAATCTACTTGAGCTACTTTTTAAAGAGATTTTTATGTATCTGTTGCAGTCTCACTTTTCTATTGAAATATGTACACCTGGACTCATAACTATGACTTTTATTCCTCAGGAAGAGGCATAAAATAGTACTCGGTGCTTTTTAAATGATATAAAATATTTCTAAAATAACTCTTCCTTCCCAGTTAAACATTATCTCCTTACCAATTTTCCCATTCACTTTTTGATACGCTGCAGCTTTTTTCCTACATTAAATCAGTTCCTCTTTGGAAAAAGTAAATTCCTGAAAAAGGAAGGGGAAATGAGAAAATTTTATAGGAACAAATAGATTAATAACTAATGGTGATGAGATCTGACAGCCTTTCTTACAGGTGTGTGTGGAGTAGAACGTCACTGTATTGTCAAAACAGGTTAAAGTTTTATCATGGCTCTTGTGTATTTTATTAGATTCTCAAAGCACACCTCCTCCAGTAATGCCTGGAATAATCCAGGCTGGATATA
Organism: Edolisoma coerulescens; assembly: GCA_013397115.1. Classification (NCBI taxonomy): domain Eukaryota; kingdom Metazoa; phylum Chordata; class Aves; order Passeriformes; family Campephagidae; genus Edolisoma; species Edolisoma coerulescens. The sequence goes on from VWZW01007919.1 coordinate 256,045, forward strand.
GATCAGTTGATTAACTGAACCTCAGCAACAATAGCTCAGCTTTGGTATCATTTTTACTCTTTCAGCTTCCTCTTTGGGACCTCCCCATCACTCATTTGGATTTGTATCATTTTGTATTTGTCCCTTCCTTCTTGTAGGGTCGAACACTGATTTTGAAGCAAAGGCCAAGCCTTCATCCCTGCAGATCCTTCAGGTGTTCCCTGCCATTGATGGAGCGTTACATCAGAGCAGGAACAGCCCTGCCTGCTCCTCTAACACAATGACAACAACACAGCGTTATGTGCAACTCTAATTACACAGCTGGCACGTTAATTACTGATAGAGAGACTTTCCCCAGTTCACCTGTGACTCAGCTGTCCTGGCTCTTGCCAGGTTGGTTACCTGTGTGCTTCTGGCTGGTTTTGTTCTCTCAGTAACTGAGCCTTGCAAAGACTCTGTCCCTAATCCAGCCAAATTTATCCAATGGTGCTGAAGTCTGAATGCCAGAGCAGCCCCATTAGCTTCAAAAGGACTTCTTTCTGTTGAAAGTTAAGCAGATATTTAAGTGCTTTACTAGCTTAGGGTCAAAGTGTTCAGCACCTTGTTGGACTGTGTCTTACCTACCTCCTCATTAAAGATACATCAGACCAGTTGGCTTGTCTTTATCAAGCAGAGAGGTGCAGCCAATTGACTTTATGTGACAGCTAAAAGTGAAGGAGATCAAGGAAGCTTGAGAGACAAAGAAGTTAGGTTTTGTTAGAATCTTAAATGAAAGAAAAGTAGCGTTTAGCAAGCTACTGAAAATTGTTTCCTGTGTCAGAAGGATTTTATTTTCCCAGGACTTTTGACCAGGACTTTTGGAGAGATTTGGATTTGTGGATGGAGGCTGGACTAGGGCAGAATCAATCTGCTTATTTTGTTGTTGCCTTTTTTGTTGTGAGTAGGGTGGCCTTGCACAGAGCTCTGAGTGCAGACTCCTGCAATACCAGGTGAGGATGCACAGAAGAATTGAGAACCTCGATGAAAGTGAGGCTCTTGCATCGTTCTGACAAGGGGTTAGAGACAGCAAAGTGCCTGGTGGGCTTAATTCTGAGTGAAAGTTGGCAGCCTGAGTCATCTCCAGTGATGACCAGGGAGGAATTTCCTCCTTGGGCTGCAACATTAGCTTGATAGTTCTCACAATACAAATTATAAGGCCATTTGCATTTATATTCCTGCTAACGACTCTATGAAGAAATAATTTGTTTTCAACACAACGCTGAGTCCGTGCTTTCCCTTGTGCTGTAAGGTCAGCACCCGTGTGTGATGGGCCCTTTGGTTCCACAGCAGGAAGCTGTGAGGTCCTGGGTGGGGTTCTGCTCTCCCCAGAGGGTCAAGCATGGAGGAAACTGGGCAGTGTTCAGTTTTTGGCACTACCTGCTCTGGTCCTGCTTGATGTTCCTCTTCTGGGGAGTGGGAAACAACCTTATCCCCTGTCTCCTGTTCATTGTCCTGCCCCTTGGGCTGCAGGGAGCCTCTTCTCCCCTCTGCCTGAGCTGTTCCTCGTGCCGTGAGACCCCTGTCAAAAGCTTTTTCAAACAGTGGAGTGAGTCGGTGCAGGGGAGATGTGCCAGCACCAGCAGCCCTCGGACCTCCAGGATGACAGCCAAGGTGTTTATTCCTCTGTTTCCCAAGAGGTGGAATAGAGATACCCCTCAGGTGACAATGGCAGGGGCAGAACTGGGGTCCCCCAAGGACAGCTGCGTTTTTGGCTGATTTTAGGCAATTTTCTCTTACCTGATGCCCATATCAGCAGCCCTCGTTGTGAAATGAGAAGTTTCTCCTTCCCCGAGCCAGAGGCTCACACAGGGAACTGCCCAGGTTCCTCCCACCACTTTTCCCCAGAGGAGGTGACTTTTTCTGCCTACACCTTCTTTTCTTCTCTCTTCTGGTTTAGATGCAACCAGAAAATCCTTTTTAAATAAAAACCCAGCAGAAATCCAAACTGTGCAGGGTCAGGTTTGCATTTACCCTTCTAAGGCCCATCAGCAGTAGATGGGTGTTTCTGCCAGACCCAGTTATCAAAGTGTTCTGCAAGGAAATATCCCCAGTGTCATTTTCAGGCTCACTGAACTCCAGCATGTATTTGTGATTTTTCCCGTTATGATGACATCAGGGTGCAAGCACGAGGCCAGGGACTCGGTGACAGCAGGCAGCTTTCCTGCCACTGCTCATTTACTGCCTTTCTGAGAGCCAGATCCTAAACACTCGAGTATTAACATGATTTCAGCTCTTAAGTAAAACTAAAGAAGTCTTTTCATCTTCCCATTGAGTGATGAGCTCCTTAAGTAGATCACAAGCTTTCTGCTGCTTTGTCTGAGCGAGGAGGAAAACTTTAATTGTTCCCATCTTCTAGTGCAGGTATTGATTAATTAAATGTATTAGCAAAGATCTTGGCCTACTTTTTTGCACCATCAAACAAGTACTTAATGACTATATTACTATGAAAATGGCAATGCTTTAAAGCATTGCATTGGAGCCCCTTTGTACTTTGCTTTCATTTGGTTTTTTGGGTTTTTTTCTTATCCCATTATGAACAATAAAGTTTCTCCTGTACTTTAATATAACACAGAGGAAGGGAAGAGAGGTGGAGAGGAGCTCTCAGCTGAGGGATCCCATCTGGGCCAGGCTGGAGCTGTGGCATTGGGATGTCCCCAGGCAGGAGGATGTGCTGCCAGCTGGGGAGACTCTGCAAGTGCAGGCAGGTCAGGGAGCAAATGTTAGATGGTAAATCTGTATAATTTACTCTAATTTAGCATTTGGTGGGTAGAAATATTAATATGACTCACATGCTAAGAGGGAGAAGGCGTGTTTATGAGGAACAGAACTAATAGGTCTGTGTGAGATGAAGAACACTGCCTCCCATCTCATTTAATCTCTTTCTTCCTTTGGGTTCCATTTTTAGAATCTCACTTATTTGCACTTTCGCACCTACCTGCCAGTCTGCCTCCTTCTACCCCACAGCCCTGTGCTCACCAATCTGTATCAGAGAATCCCAGACTGGTTGGGGTTGGAAGGGACCTCAACGCTCATCCAGTGCCACCCCTGCCATGGCAGGGACACCTTCCACTGTCCCAGGCTGCTCCAAGCCCCAACGTCCAGCCTGGCCTTGGGCACTGCCAGGGATCCAGGGGCAGCCACAGCTGCCCTGGGCCTTCCATTCCAGCCCCTCACCACCCTCACAGGGAAGAATTTCTTCCTAATTTTCTGTCTAAATCTACCCTCTTCCAGTAAAGCCATCCCCCCTTATCATATATACACCCTGCACAAAGGCTCTGTATTTGGCCACTTGCTGAGTGGCAAATCCACATGAATCTGCCCCAGTTCTCACTCACTGTCAGGGCCCCACAACCCTCTCAGGTTTGAAATGCATCTTCTCATATTCTAGCCAGGAGTTCTTGGAAATCCTACCTTATCCTGGTCTCCAAGTGCACCTGGAGCTGGTGTTGCTCAGCCTCTCCAGCTTGCACCTTGCCAGGCTGTGATGTTGTACTAAATGCTTTCGTTTTACAGCACTTTGAGCGTTCCTACAAAGTTGTTAAGATCTGACACCAGTTTGATGCTTTCAATCTTGATGCTTTTATCCCACCTGTCTTGGCCTGTACCTGCCAACATGTGCCAGCCAGGCCAGCGACCAAAGCCAAGTGGGGCTTCACTGCCTGCAATGACCAAAGCATTTCTTGCTGCAAAAAAAGTGTTATTGCAGAACACTTCATAAACTGCAAATTTGGAATTAAGGCTTAACATTTTATAGTACCAGCACTGGGAAGTCCCATGTCTGTAGCTAAAATACGTGCCATGGCGACAATAACACTTGGGTTTTATGCAGTGCTGAAAGCTGAGGCGCAGAGAAATGAAATGAGAGCCCAGCTGCCTTCGACACCAGGGAAAACCTGCAAATACACCCACAGCTGGATGCTAGTCCACAGCTGCTGGGCCACACTCATACCTGAAATAAAATGCATGTTAGCCACCTCTGCAGACAGGTAGGCTGAGGGCTCTGCTGCACAGGAGTGACTCGGGTCCCGTGTTGGGGTGGGAGGAATGGAGAAACACAGCTGAGTTGCTTAAAATAGCCAGAAAAGGACCCTTAGTCCTTTCTTGCCTTGTTCCCTTCACATTCACAAATGTTCATCTCTGTCTCTCCTTTTTTTCCATCCTTCCTAGGGGCGATGACTGACAGATTAATATATGTCTAGCTACGTGTCTTAGAAATCAAAAGGAAGGTGCTGTCAGAATCGCTTGTCAGAAAATGAGATTAGGCACACTTGTCATTTGCTGAGGATTGCAGTCTTTCAGAGATAAGGTTGCATTTAATGAGTGTAAAAAGCCTCCTTGTGAAAAAGGGGGTGGTGCAGGAGAGAGGGGAATGATTATTTTTCTGGTGTCAGCTGAGTGCTTTATCATATAACTTGATAGCGTGGCACCCTGGCAGGCACTGATAATGGCTGCTGGGGCTATTGCACCTCTTCAGCTGCTCTGCAGCTTCAAAAGTGATGACTTGTTACCTGCTTTTAAACTCCTCTTGGATGTCGAAACCCACTATCCTGAGGGAAAGAAGCAAAAGCATGTACAGTGTGTTTTAAAGAAAGACCTGTGAAAACACACAGCATAAAGGGAACGTGCTAAATGTATAGCCACTTTCCCCAGCAAACTAGAAAGAATACTCAGCGGGTTTCGGTGAAATATGGAACTTGTCTGACAAGTGAAGGATAACTAATGAGAAACAGAGCTGTATCCCACTGAAACCAATTGTGTTTTGTTATGGAAAATATTTATCAAGCCTTTTTTTTCATTTGTTGGTTCTCCTAACAGTGCCATAATAACTCCTCTTATGTGTGTGATTCGGTTTCTCTCATATGCATCTCAGTTATTTAAATCTGCAGTGGGGTGGGTGTTTTTTGGTTATCAATTGGATATTATCATCTTGTACATGAATATTTTAGGTGAATGTTTCATTCATCAAAGTAATGGTCATTCTTTTGCCAAGTTAATGTCTTTGCATGGTTTAGAAGCTGGCTAAAGGTACAGATTTATTGTTCATAATCTACTTTCTAAATATGAGCTGACAGTCAAAAATGGAATTTATCTGTTCAGCAGAAGAGCCCCTACATTAGCTACATGTTTTTGCAACAGTATTTCTTGCCTTGGCACACCTCTTTGAAAATTATCCTTGGAAGAGGAGATTTCTGTCGTATATTCTTCTCATCAAATGAGATGTGATTTTCATTATTTTGCTTGAATGTTAGAAAATGGAAGAAATTACTTGATTGGTTTATGGTGCTGATTCAGCATTTTCTGGACTAAAAATGACCTGGACGACAGAACGGGATTACAGCACGCAATAATGGATGCTTTATTTGGTGATAAGAAAGTCTCTTCTTCTGACTGAGAAGAAGAGAATGAAAAATATTTCTCTTATTAGGTGATTCAGTACCCAGATATTGACAGACAAATTAATTTGAAATACTTCTTCAGCTGCAGAACCTGCTAGCAGGCAGAAATTAGGGGAGGATAATGGCCACAGCTTGCAAGTGGTGCATTTATGAAGTGCACAACAGAAGTGCTGGTGGATGGGGAAGAATTTATATTTTATCCTCTTACCCAGTGATAGGGTCTTATGTTCCTGGTTAGACTGCAGGGTAGATAGCAGCTCAGAGCCCAGCGAGGTCCCCAGGAGCTACATCCAGCCAGCCCATGCTCCGTGGTGTGTTTAGTAACTCGGAATTTGAACCCCGGGAAGGGTTATAGAGGAAGAGATAAAATGCAGGCATTTTCTGATGGAAAAGTTACAGCCAGGATTCTCACTCTTTGTGGTGGCTGAAGGGAAGGAAAGATGACTGTGGTGTTCACCTCAAGGATTTCACAGTTTGGAGAAGCCTGGGGAGAAATGGCTTCACACATGTAGGACAGTTAGGATGTGTCTTTGGTACAGTGACTGAGTTCAGAAAATTATCCACCCTCCCCAGGTGTGCCAATCTGGGCTAAATTCTGTCCTCGGAAGCAGTGGAGACCACTTAGTATTTTATAGGGCCAAGCTGTAAGGATAGGGAAGAGAGAGCAGCCCTATTGTTCCCTGAGCCCCAGTTTTTATCTTTGTTTCCATTTGAAACCCTAATCATAAAACTGCCTGCAGAGCGGTTGCCTTGCTGTTCCTCTAAATGAGAATTCCAGCTTTTATGCTAATTCAGTTTCAGGTTTCTTTGAACCTGCAGTTTATGGGCCTCTGCTTAAAACTGCAATCTGTTCTGCATAAAAGAAGGGATTACAAAGGGGTTTAGTTTTGCAAATGCTGCAGAAAAATAAAAATAATAAAAAAGTTGCACTGTCATTAATATGTTCCCGCAGAAGTTTTCTGCTTTGTCAAATGAAAAGCGTTACTTACACGGAGATTTACCCGGGGATGTTCTACATCCAGAGCTCTGTTCCCCTCGGAAAGGGGCGTTTGCTGTTTGTGTCACCCTGTCCCTGCTGGAGGGAGCATCGCTTTCCTGCTCTGCCAGGAGCAGCCGGCGCTCGCCCCAGGGCCAGGCTGCTCCCAGAAATCCCCCCAAATCCAGCAGAAGCCGCCCTCGCCCCCACTTCCTTTCCCTGGCATCTCTCATGGCCTTTTCGTGGCCACACCAGCGGTGATTTTGCCGTAGTCGAGGTCGCTCTCGAGAACGGGTCCTTTCCTGAACCTCTCACAGTGCTGGGCTTCAGGCACCTCCTGCTTGGGACATTGTGCCGTGGCTTGCTGTTCACAGCCACAAAACTCCGCTGATAGCTCCATAAATTCTTTTCTTGGGGAAAAGATCCTGCATCTCTCTGTCCAGTAATAGGCAAAATCTTGCATGTTTTCAAAGCATCATGGAGGGCTTTATAAGGCACCGTAATCACGCTCCCAAGTCAGATACCAGGGTATCTTCTGGGAAGGTTAGCAACTTCATGGAAACATAAATGTTTCCAGGCTTTGACAGAATACCAAAGAATTGGAATATCCACTTTTCATGTTGCCAGGAAAAAAGCTGCAGAACCTTCCAGGTGAGGTGAGGTTTGCCATAAATAATTTAATCCAATATAATCTGCTGTAATTTCAATATTCGTTTGCTTCTTGTGCCAGAGGTGGATAATTCTTCTTTGGAATTACTCTAGGACTTGGACATGAATGTCTGCTTCCCTGCCTGCTGTCTGGGCAGCTTTAGGTCATTTTTATAAAATACTTGGATCTGAAGACCTCTTCCAGAGAGGGAAAGATCTTGAAATTACTTTTGATCCAAGTTCAATGCACTTCATTTGGCTGTTGTTGTGGCAGAAACAAATGTCGATGCTGACAGAGACCACAGACAGATGAAAAAAAATTCTGGCAAGGTCCCACGTAGATAAGAGACAGAAGGTTTCAAAAACCTATCCAGGCATAATCTAAAACACAGGAAAGTACTGCTGTCAGGAGAGGGGGAAGCTTGATCCAAAGGCCATTGAAATCACTGTGGGGAGGAGGGGTCCCTTTGATTTAATTTGGCTTTGAGTGAATTTCCAAACTCCAAATTTCTCATTCAGAATTGCACAACGCATTTTGTGCATGTGTAATTTTGGAGCAGGAAAACAGAGGTCCTCAATTTATCTCTAAGGCACAAATAATGAACATAATGAGGCCCAGAGCCCTGCCAATAAACCCTCACAGCCCCAGGGAGATGAGCAGGTAACTGCATTGCTGATTCTGTGTATGCTGAGATTTCAGGTGAGGCATATGGTTAACATTGGAAAAATCCAGTACAGACAAGCCTGTCGTTTAATCCAGGCTAAATTTATCAAATTAAAGTCTTGTGAGGAGCCCAGGCTTTAATTAGACCCATTCTTACAGTGTCAGGATGTGGAAAGTCTTGACCAAGGTGCTCATAGAATACATGAGCTGCCACACCTTGGTACTGTGCATTTAATTCCTCATCCAAGCACAGCCTCCCCATCAGCCCACGGAGTCCCCAAGTGCTGTGATTGTACAGAGAACACTCTGACAGCTTAATGCCTTTATGAATTTATTTTTGGTGGCATCTGGAATCGGCACTCAAGCAACATCCATGGCCAATGGGGCTGTGATGGCTTTTGGCTGCTACCCACTCTTGATTCCAGAGACCAGATCTGAAGCCATTTCTGTTTGGTTTCTAAGGGGGGATGAAAACCACCTCTGTGATGGCACAAGGTTATCTTTGCAATCTATATTGATTAGATGCAAATATGTATTTATTAGGTGTAAAAACCTGCAGAAGTTTAACAGCCAAAATCCATACTCAGTTATGGTGTGGAAATGTGGGGATAACCTACTAAACTGGACAGTCCTGGAGAACTCATTTCCATTGCCATACTGGGATCTGAGGTTGGCCACAATTCTTTAATTTTCCAGTGGAGACCACTTGTCCCAGTTTCACCAAAGCATTCCCACCCTGGATCAGCCATGGCACGAGAGCACGGTGGTGTCTGCGGCCACGGTCTGGCTCTGGAGCTCTGCTGGGTGTGTTCATCTGCTGAGTATCATTATTGTTCTCTGTACACCTTCCCACCCCTCTGTCCCAGCAGAAACCACCACAGTCAGTGGGGCTGCACCTCAGATAAGAATCTTGGAGAAGCCACTGAAGGGGAAAACTTAAATGGATTCTTAAATGGATCATACGGTGATGGAATGAGGAACGAATGGGAAATATTTGCATTAAATCGTGTAGTTCTACATGGGTAATTGGTAGGAGTTCTTTCTTAATGATGGCACTTGTGCTTGTGTGGACAGTCAGATCGTGATTCTCCCTTTCCCTCACACGCTGTGGGATTTGCTCTGGGCAGGGCCACCAGAGCCAGTGCAGCCACCTGCACCCCGTCACTGCTGGGGAAGAGCTCAGAGCCACCTCGGTGCCCTGGGGCCAGGAGAAGGGCAGTCCCTCTTCACCCCACGTCCCGAGGTGAGCTCGGAGCTGGGCCAGGACACAGGGGCATCTTTCCAAGCTGCCGTTGGATTTTGGGCACATAACTATAATGCCAGCTCAGGTGAGGCCAACCAGGCACACGCAGCTCTGGCTCTGCTCTTGTTTTCTGGCGTGTGTAGGTAGTTCCCACCTTTTCCTTAGGAGAGTCACCTCCTGCAGGCTGAGCTCTGCCACAGGAGTTGGGGTGATTAGGGCTTGTCAGCCCTGTTTCTGAGGATTTAGCTCAAATTCAAGTGGAACCCATGGGAGTTTAATTCCATTAGCACTCCTAGCCCGGTATGGGTTTGAAACCCATTTCCAGGTTTGAAATCTTGAAAACACTCCCTGGGCACGGTCTTGCAAGCCCGTAAGTCCTCTCTTAGCACCCATCCCTTTCCCAGGAAACATCTCACCGTATGGGGCTACTGTGCCAATGTGCATAACTGCCTCTCATCTTCCCAGGAAACATCATTTGGCTCCGAGTGCCGCGCTTCAGTGAATAATCATTTATATTATCGTGTATTTGTGCGTCTATTTTCCGCGGTGGCCATTACTAATGGTGTGCTGCGCTTAAGGAAAACCTACAGCGAGTGGGAAATCCATTGCCCGTTGACAATGGCGTTCAGTGCTGGAAGTAGTCAGGCGAGTCTCTGCACGGGGGGCTCAGAGAGGCACCACGGCTCAGCGAGCAGCCGGGGTCCCCGGCAGGCCACCCTGCCTGCAGCTGGGGACATTGCTTTTTCCCACTTGAAAAAA